>CM019063.1:277547620-277825120 GCA_009667805.1 Leptobrachium leishanense | reverse complement strand
CAGGGACAATAACTGGTAGGACAGGCCGAGTAAGGTGTAGCAGGGATGGGATCAAGTGGACAGGTGGTCGGACAGAAGGACATGAGAAGTTCTGAGACATCCTTCTCCGAGACCGGAGAAAAAGAAAACATACAGGGTTATTCAGAGAGAGATGAAAAGCAGAAGAATGGCTGGAGAATGGAAAATTCTAGGTCAAAATAGCCGATTTGGAAAGTGAGATGAAAGGGAGAATTTTTCTGGTTTGGCTATTTTGACCTAGAATTTTCCATTCTCCAGTAATTCTCCTGCTTTTCACCACTCTCTGAATAACCCTGAATGTAGAAGAGGGGGCAGGGAGTGAGGGAGTCAGTGGGGTAGAATGGCGAAAGGAGGAGGGCAGTGAATGCAGCAGCATGGTTTGTGTTATATGTAAATGCATATATTGCCTCTGTTGTAGAATAGAAAAATTCTTTTTTCAATTTTATATTTTTATGCATTACATGGTCATGTTTGGTATCTTTGTAAAAACCAGACTTTGACCCCTCACTTAACCTTGTGTGCTGTACAATTCAGGGATGCAGGTTCCAAAGTCCCCCTGTCTCTCACTGCAGCACCACAGTCTAGGTTGTGAATGAAACCATGCGTTGCTTCACCAGATACACACTTCCTGGCAGTGTGGGAAATGAGGTCAGTTAGTGCAGCATCACTGTGCACTTTATAATTGTAAACTGAATAATAGTGCTATGCTAGAAAAAAAAATGAGAAAAATATTACATTAATATATATTTTATTTTTACTTAACTCTAACCTGGTTTATTTGGTATCACTGAATGGAAAGTCTAGAAGCTGACCTTTCCATTGATACCTCATATGTCCCTCTAGCCCTTAGGGCTCCAAAGATACAGTGGTCTTAAGTATTGCAAATTGTAAAAAAAAAAAGGCACTCCCTTGTGGCAGGCGCCTGTAGGCTCATGCCTACCCTGCCTAATTGTAAATCTGGCCCTGACTGTGCCTGTTCGAAGGCAGTGAAACCCCCATACAGAAGCAATGGTTAATCTATTCAGAAAACACCGAACAGTAGTGAAAAGTTGTCGAAATTCCCTGATGTTCAGTGCTATCATTCAGCAGGTTTAATCAAGCGAATCCCATAGGCTTCAATGTTAAAAATATTCCCGCTTTTATTCAACATCTAATAAACTATTTATTCTTTTAATCTGCAGTAAAAAGTCTATTTATTTATTTATTAGGCAGTTTTTCTTGAAAAAAATTCTGTGTTTTTTTTTTCAATAGCGGTTTATCTTTTTCTGTAACAGACCATTTTATTATCAGTCACAGGACCTTATATGTTAATTTCAGACATTTTCGTTCAGTAGTTTCTTGTAAACAGCGTTTAAATTTTTAATACAGGAGGGATGGGGTCACGCCTATTCCCCGATGGGGCGGCTGCAACCACCAAATGCATCCAGCCCAACAACATGTGTGAAACATAACAAAGAAAAAAATGTCATCTGCGCTTATTCCCATTATACCGTGTGAAACTAAACACAATTAGAGGTTTGGTTTCTTATTAATGGCCATTATAAGACTAAGCTCGCCTGCCAGCGTCAAGGCACTTCTAATGAGGGCGAGTCCTATCCAAAAATGAAACGTTTCAATTTTGACACTTTCAATCGCATTGTGTTTTTTTTGTTTTTTTTTACCCATCCGGCAGCTAGTCGGCTTCCTTCTGCGGCTGGTCGGCACTGTGCTTGGCAGCTCAGCGGCTGCATTTGGCGGCCCTCCAGCGCGTTTGTGGCAGATATCTGGCAGGTTGGAGGCAGCGGGTGATGGGTTTGCGGCAGTGGCCGGCGGGTTTGCGGTTGCAGCCGGCAGATTGGTGGCAGCAATCGGCGACCGATTCGCTGCATTTCGGCGACCCTGTGGTGATTGGTGAATTCACCGCAGGGTGGGGAAATTTGATTCCCCGAAGTGCAGAGAACGACAGTGCACCGAAATGGTGGCGACATTTTGGTGCTCTGTGATTAACCCCTATAGGGTTAATTCTTGCACTTATGGTGCCTTGAGTGTTAAATTAAACAGATTACTATAGAGAAACTCTTCCTTGATAAATATACAGGGTTATTCAGAGAGCGGTGAAAAGCAGGAGAATGACAGGAGAATGGAAAATTCTAGGTCAAAATAGTCAAACCAGAAAAATTCACCCATTTATCTCACTTTCCAAATTGGCTATTTTGACCTAGAATTTTCCATTCTCCAGTCATTCTTCTGCTTTTCACCGCTCTCTAAATAACCCTGATAGTCTTGATTTTGTTGCAGGTTTTTGTCACAGTCAACTCACGGTAACTGGCTCTGGAATATTTGGAATTCCTTGCTCCTTTTCCTTCTATTATCTTAGTGGAAACTGTTCTATGTATCTCAATCCTTATCACAAGTATTATTGTTCCACCTCAGTTTCAATGCGTGACCTAAAGTTTTGGTATGTATATAAGTTACAGCAGAATGTTTATCTTACATCTACCATATTTGGCTCTGAACGGGAACAAAAGGTATAGCCAGCAATGTGTCAAATGAGGTGAAGACAAATCTTTCATTATGCGTGTCCCTGGAGGAATCATATCTAATGAACTAAGGATGTCTGTGGTTTTCAAAAGATATACTGTATATGATATAATGTAAAATATACTGTTATATGTGTAATGTAACACATTTAATAACCATGAATTTGTCCAGCTATGAAGTTGCCTAATGAATTTTTTTTTCTCTCAGGTGGTCAAAGAAGAGTTCCCATCCCTTGAACTGGTAGAGGCATGATGAAGCAAGAGTGCAGATAGGAGTAACGCAACAGAACAAACTCAAAGTCTATCAGCTGGTGGTTATGTTACAGGCCCCAGGAAGAATTTATGTCACACGGACCTTTCTGAAAAGCAGAGAGCTGGCCGTCCAAGAAAGGGGACATAACTTTGCTCTTGGTGAAGGGACGTAAAATGTGAGCAGAGATCTTCATGGTGGAGCTCTCTGGGAGCAGCAGATTTGTTATGAAGCAACCCCAGCTGAAACCAGGAGGCCTCATAGACGGAACCTGGCAGACAAGAATAGATTGAGGAGCTACCCCCATAGACCATGACCACCCAGAGTAGTGAGGCTTCGCCTGATACTGCTGTGGTGGACTTCTCAATACACCATGCCTCAGAGAGCAAGTGATTAGAGTCAAGCTATGAGAGGCCCTTCCTTGCACATCAACCATACGCTGGTGCTGTCCCACAGGGCGCTGTTATGATGGGACATGTAGTTTCTGCGTTCCTTGCTCCGCCTATTGTTTGTAATCAATGCACTGATTTAGCTAAATGTATACAAAAAGCAACACAAAATACATTAGGTTGTGTGGCATGATCAAGTCATTAAGGGCTGAAACGTCGCCTTGATTTTATTCCCATTCCAATAAAGATCCATGTACAGTTGTGTTCAAAATTATTCAACCCCCACTGAAATTGAGTGTTTTGGCCAGCTTGACATTGATTTTGATCATTCAGTCATCTTGCTTACAATTAAATCAAAGAGGCACGTGTAGGTCAGACAAATATAACATAACATTTATAATGAAATAACCACAAATGTCTTTTCTGTGCTCACATCATTATCAGTTTTATTCAACCCCCAAGTGACATTCAATCTTAGTACTTAGTACAACATCCTTTTACAGTTATAACAGCTTTAAAACGTGAAGCATAGCTTGACACAAGTGTCTTGCAGCGATCTACGGGTATCTTCGCCCATTCGTCATGGGCAAAAGCCTCCAGTTCAGTCACATTCTTAGGCTTGCGCACTGCAACTGCTTTCTTTAAGTCCCACCAGAGGTTCTCAATCGGATTTAAGTCAGGTGACTGCGATGGCCACTCCAAAATGTTCCAGCCTTTAATCTGCAACCATGCTCTAGTGGACTTGGAGGTATGCTTGGGATCATTGTCCTGTTGAAAGGTCCAACGTCTCCCAAGCCTCAGGTTTGTGACGGACTGCATCACATTGTCATCCAATATCTCCTGGTACTGAAGAGAATTCATGGTACCTTGCACACGCTGAAGCTTCCCTGTACCTGCAGAAGCAAAACAGCCCCAAAGCATGATTGACCCCCCGCCATGCTTCACAGTAGGCAAGGTGTTCTTTTCTTCATAGGCCTTGTCCTTCCTCCTCCAAACATAGCGTTGATCCATGGGCCCAAACAGTTCTAATTTTGTTTCATCAGTCCACAGAACACTATCCCAAAACTTCTGTGGTTTGTCCACATGACTTTTGGCATACTGCAGTCGACTCTTCTTATTCTTTGGAGACAGCAAGGGGGTGCGCCTGGGAGTTCTGGCATGGAGGCCTTCATTACGCAGTGTGCGCCGTATTGTCTGAGCTGAAACTTCAGTACCCACATCTGACAAATCTTTTCTCAGTTCCTCAGCAGTCACACGGGGACTTTTCTCCACTCTACGCTTCAGGTAGTGCACAGCAGTCGAAGTCAGCATCTTCTTTCTGCCACGACCAGGTAGCGTTTCAACAGTGCCCTTTGCCTTGAATTTGCGAATGATGCTTCCTATGGTCTCTCTTGGTATGTTTAATATCTTTGCAATCTTCTTATAGCCATTGCCCTTCCTGTGAAGAGTAATCACCTCTTCTCTTGTCTTCCTGGACCATTCTCTTGACTTCACCATGTTTGTAACCACACCAGTAAATGTGTAGAAGGAGCTGAGTATCACAGTCATTTTAAAGCTGCCTAATTGGTGCTTATTATGCTTTATTGCTGCTCCGTGACATCCACAGGTGTTTTCAATACCTGATTGAAAACACTTGAATGAACCTCTGTTCTTCAGAGTGGTAGTCTTTAAGGGGTTGAATAATTGTGTCAATGAAGAATTCACAAAAGAAACATTTACTACTGTATTACAAAACCAATTGATGTCATTTTAGTTGCATATGGTTCTTTAAAAAGTCCTTGTAGGATTTCATTCTGAATACAATTACAAATGTACACTAAATTCCCTAAAACCCTTTACAGCATTGGGGGTTGAATAATTTTGAACACAACTGTACACTACACCTGGAGTGCCTCTCATCTTCCTGGAATACACCAAGTAGACATGTGCAATTTGTTTCGTCCCGAATCCAAATTCGGACGAAGATCACCATTTTGGTATTTCGGGAGGATTTCTGAAAATGAAAAATCAGCCATCTGAATATTCGGATCGATCCAAAATTTCGAATCGATATAACCACACAAACAGAATCGATTTGGAATAGATCCAAAATGAACAAAATTAAACGAAAATTATACGAAATAAGGAAAAAACAGAACAAAATTATCAGAAACGAAAAAAAACAAAATGATCTGAAATGAAACAAAAAACCAAACCAAATGATCTGAAACGTAAAAAAACAGAACAAAATTATTTAAAACGAATAAACTGAACCAAATTATCTGAAACGAAAAAAACCCATAAAGAAATGATCTAAAATGGAACCAAAAGATACAAAAATTATTTTAAAGCATCATATGAATCCACACACTGCTGGGAAGCACCTCTCTGCAGTATAATTAATGCTGCATTTGAATCCACACACTGCTAGGAAGAAGCACCTCTCTGCAGTATAATTATTAATGCAGCATATGAATCCACACACTGCGGGGAAGCAATTCTCTGCGGTATAATTAATGCAATATACGAATCCACACACTGCGGCGAAGCACTTCTCTGCAGTATAATTAATGCAGCATATGAATCCTACAAGAAAAGAGAAGTGAAGCGCACACGTGGATTTGAACAAGATAAACATACCTTGCTTCCTTGCTAGATGGACACGTTCATGGCTTACATTGCCTCAAAAAAAAATACAGCTGGTATACTACAATAAAACTACCAGCCGGTACCAAAATAATCCCATAGGTTTCAATGTTAATTTTTTTTTCCCATTGCGCACGTGACGTCATTACATCCACGATGGCTCTTCTCGGCATCATGTGATCCAGCCCACCAATCACAGAGCAGGGCGCTTTATTTAAACCTCCTTAACCTATTTCTCACTGCCCTTTCGTGTTTTTAGTTCTGCTCACACTTAAGTGCCCTTTTGATGCCATTACTTACTCTCTCTGACTGATATACTGTGTTTGATCCGGATTTGGCTGTTTACCTGTTTACCTCTATAACCCTTTGACTCGGATTTCCATTTGACCATTCTACCTGCTTTGTAGTGGTTCCCTGTCTCCAGGCTTAGCCTGATTCTGTACTCCTCACTCCCCTTTTTCTGTGCCTCTCCTGTCATGCTGCCGGCCAGGGATGTGCGGTGAGGTCAGTGGCTGGTGCGGCACTGGCTAGTGTCAGAGCCAGATATACACAGGTTACAAAGGTTCAGTGCTCCCCAGGATCTGTCTGCTTGGTGCTCCCAGGATCTGGCTGCTCTCAGTGCTCCCCAGGATCTGGCTGCTCTCAGTGCTCCCCAGGATCGGGCTGCTCTCAGTGCTTCCCAGGATCTGTTTGCTCTTAGAGCTCCCAGAATCTGTCTGCTCTCAGTGCTCCCAGGATGTGGCTGCTCTCGGTGCTCCCCAGGATCTGTTTGCTCTCAGTGCTCCCAAGATCTGGCTGCATTCAGTGCTCCCAGGATCTGGCTGCATTCATTGCTCCCAGGATCTGGCTGCTCTCAGTGCTCCCAGGATGTGGCTGCCCAGTCCTCCCAGGATCTGGCTGCCCAGTGCTCCCCAGCACTACATCTGCTGCTACTCCCCCGGTGTGACTCTCAGCTGTAGTAAAAAAAACAAGTCCACTCCAGGCAGCCGAGCGTCAGCTATGTCATCAGCTCTGCGCCTACTGACTCTGCATCTGCATCGACTCGAGAGTGACGAGGACAGTCACATGACTGCCCTGCATCAATAAATGCATGGGAGGCCAGCAAATGGTACGTTCCCATTGGTCCAAGCTATTCCATTGCTCTTGGTGCCTCTCTGAAGCATGTATCAGCCATGTATCATTGGAAAGGCCATGATCAAGGCCTTTCCAATGAAGTAAAATATGACCATCTAGCTGCCACGGATCGGGAGATAGGGGATCCATTGGATCCCCTTATCTCCACATGGCAGTGTAGCGCTGCTTTAAAAACTGTATTCTGGTTCATTGAATTATTGCTGCCACCAGAGGGAGACATTGTGGAATATGCTGGACAGAGCGGACTCCATCTCCCATCACCCTTTGCGTGAGGACAGGAAGTGGGTGGTACAAAGAGGAGGATATGCTGGAGAGCCTCGTGTTTGGCGGGCAGAGAGTGAGCGGAGCAGTGAAAGGTGGAGGATGCACGTAGGAGCTGTCAGGGATCGCAACCAGGCCTGAGTGCAGATGCTGTCTTACTGGTGCTGGAGATCAGGACAGAAATCGTGCTGTGACCTACCTACTCAGCACTGAGAGATTTGGAGGACAAGCTGGCTCCGGCAGGACCCCGTGTTAAGAGGCCACGCCGATCGATTGGGAGTGCAGGCGGCGGATCGATTGTTCCAGTTGCGGAGATTTGGCAAGCAGGGAGCATATTCAGTGGCACAGAGTCCCAGTACACAGCGGAGAAAGATCCTTTGGTCGAGGCATCGAGTGCTGGACAGTTTTGTTCTACGGATGGGTGAGAGGCCTCCAGGCCACAGTTCCAAAACAGAAACGCACGCTGCAATATTGTTTAAATTCACAGGGCCCCAACGGTGACTAGTCGAAGATTGATTTTTTCGTTCACTGGCCAGTCGAACACCGTACCCGGGTACCCTAAACTTTGTGTGTATATATATATATATATATATATATATATATATATATTTTGAGCTATTTGGCGGGACTTACACTCCAGAACTGAGGGGGTTAACCGTTCTTTTTTCCTCTGCGTGTTTTTTCCGCATGACTTATCCTGTAAATTCATTCAACGCGCATTTATATTTTATGACACTATCTTTTAGTAAAGTATATACCAATAGTCCAAGGGGATGGAGTGCAGCGAAAACAATGTTCCTTTCTTTAAGTCCCAGGAGTAGATTTCCAAGATCCTGAAGAGAGCTTTCTTCCTAGGATAACCTCAAAAAAGGAAAAACATCATTGTGCAATCTGATGTATACCACATGGATAAACCAAAGAAGCGTCAGCACACTCACGTGAAATAGAGCCTTCCTGTCTCTGGTACAACTTCAAATAAAACCCAATGCGGTGGAGTAAAAATCAAAAATTTTATAAAACACAGCATAAAATACAGCAAAAATATAAAATAAGGGAATAATTAGTGACCAGAATGCATTTCGCCCATTGAAATATCCTCAGTGGCTTCCTCAGCTGAATTTTACTCCACCGCATTGGGTGGTTTTATTTGAAGTTGTACCCTACAACAACTTCTGAGCCTGATTCCTAAGGACCTAGGTTAGGTCCAAGAAAGTGTGAGTATATTTCTATTCCACTTTTCTGTTTTCCATAGTATTACAGTCTATGCTATGCCCTGTCTGTATCCATATTTAAGGGTGTAAAGACTTGAAGTATCAAGACTACCTGTACCAAAAAGGGCAAGTGGGTAGCCATTAATAACCCAGAGGCGCATCATCCAGAGCCAGGAAGGCTCTATTTCACGTGAGTGTGCTGACGCTTCTTTGGTTTATCCATGTGGTGTACATCAGATCGCACAATGATGTTTTTCCTTTTTTGAGGTTACCCTAGGAAGAAAGCTCTCTTCAGGATCTGGGAAATCTACTCCTGGGACTTAAAGAAAGGAACATTGTTTTCTCTCCCCTTTCCAGCGGTGCAAAAAGCATCTTTCTACATTACATGGTTGTGAAGATAGAGGGCTCCAAAGTAGCCTCCCCTTCCTGAATTTATCCTACTGGCACCTGCCGATGACGTCATCACGCAGCGTGATGAAGTCATCGGATCCGCTGGCCCCCAGGAAATGGCGAGGCAAGCCTCCAGCTTGCCATAAATGCTGAGGGAACGAACGAGGAATGTGAGTATCGGCAGGAGGGAGTTCAGAAGCCCGCTGTCATACTGTGTACGTCCGCGGGTCTAAGGGAGACCCGTGGGCAGGACGTACATAGTACGTCAGCGGTCAGGAAGGGGTTAAACAGCGTTAGGACTTTGTAATCCGAACACTGATTAACAGTTTGCGGTCCCCGTGTTAAGCATAGGGAGCACAAAGCACAGTAACCTCGCGCTGAAATGCGCAAGGTACCAAACGCTAACGGGTTTCTTAACCTATTAGCGTTTGGATTGCAATATTATACGGTGGCTACCTGGGCTAACGTTAACGCTCACTCAGGTGAGCGCTAACATAAGCACCCAGCGTGTAATGTAGCCACAGATTTTAGAATTCCAGAAAAAAAGTAGCTATCCTGTATAGGGGAAAACTGTTGTGGGATCAACTCTAAAAAGTTCATATTTTTTGCACTGTGCGTTACACTGTTTTCTACTTCCTGTTCAACTCTGACCAGGATGTCATTCTTGATTAGAAAATTGCACCTAACATACATAGCTTTAATTATTTTTATTATCCTGCATGAAAAAAGTGAATATTATTTCACTGTTTTAAATAAAATTACCGGCTGGTTGGAGTAGAGGTAACCTCAATGCTCTATAACTGTGGAAAATGTGGAGACACAGGTTTGAATCCTGACAAGAGTACCTCTCCAGTAAGTGTCCTTGGGCAAGACACCCAACGGTACATATCGCCACCCAGGACATACTTGAAAATGAGAGAAAATTCAATGTACCCTTCCTGGTAAAATACTTTCTCAAAATAAAATGGGACCAAATTTAAGGTATTGGTCGTATTGGCACTTGCTGATGTTGAAAGATGGCACGTTTCTATGGTTTTGGGGGAGCTGGTTGATTTTGGCCATTTCACTGAGGCTTAAAGACCACATTCCAAATCACATTCTGAAAACTTTGACACAAGTTTGTGAATTAAAAAAATATTCTAATAAAGGAAAAATATTACCCCTTTACCAGGTATTTTGCAGAAAGAAATACATCACAGCATGCTAAAGGTTTACAAAGAAATTCCAAAGGAAAATGTTAAACAGCTGAGAATGTTCTTTGTCATACTGTTCATTCTTGTATTATACATCATGAGGCATTCCTATAATAGAGGAATAGAATTGCTTCATGCACTATTCATATCAGAATGAGCAAGGATTGTGCTTGGTTCTTTTGTTATTTGAATCAGTCAAGTTTGAAGAGTCTTCTACTTATTTATTTATTTTACAGAGATCAGTTTGCGTAGGTGAAACTGCTGAACGAGTCAAAATAAAGTTTCCTTTCATTTAATTCTAAGTGTGTGTGTGTGTGTTGCTCAGAAAACATTAAAGGAAGAGCTTAATGTTTTTTTCTTCTTATTTCAGTATGGGAGTTGACTGTGCAGCACCTCAAAGCTAAGCTTATGTGACATGGTTTGCAGAGTTTCTCTTCCTCTTGTGATTAAAACCACCCTGTCACGGTTTACACTATTTTTAGTTATTTGAGATAGATTTCAGTTCTATACCTTACATTTTTTATAGTAACAGTAAGAGAGACCTACATGGGGGGAAGGAAGAGGGCCTACTTTGGCCACAAGAGACACAGGGCCCTATTACATTCTTCACGCAAAAACGAACGTGCAACGCGTGAATTTTTGCGCGAAGCGTTAACCGTTAATGCGCGTAAATCAACACTGGTATTACAATCCTCGCGCATTTTTTCATCCGTCAAAAAATAATGCGCGTAAAATGGACGCGCATTAACGTTGCGCCCATAAATCGATGTGCGGACTGTTTTTTTCACGCGATTCAGCCAATCTGAATTAAGAACCACAATTATCTCACGTTAAGTTTTTGCGCCTTCCAAAGTCAATCTGAGTATATATGCTGCAGCAATAATAAAAACACACACAACTTCTCCATTTTATTGTTTGGGTATGCGTAGAATGTGTAACTATACTTTGCTGTATTTTTTATTTGGGCTGGTGTATTTGGTTTCGGCCAGGTTGATAGAATTTGCCATTAACACCAGCTTTTAACAGTTGTTAAATTTATGCGTGCAAAGGCTGTGAATTAAAAACTGCACATAGATTGTAATACCATCCGCGTACCAGCGCACAAACGCATTTGCGCTCACAATGTTAAGTATAGGACGCGCGCAGTACAGTACGCTCGCAAAGGGTTCGCGCAGGTCCACCCGCGTTAGACAATTACGTGCGTTTGTTGCGCTGATTTTGTAATACGACGTTCTGCGTAAAGGGTTTTACCCCTCGCATTAATGTCTTTTTGCGCGCTCGCAAACGTTTGCGTGAAGATTGTAATAGAGCCCACAAACGGGAAAGAAAGACACACACTAGAGAGCACTCTATTATTCTTATCAAACGACAAACTACACCTGTACTTGCACAGTCTTACAAAATATAAGTTTCTGTGTTTACTCACCACTCATGAACAAACTACTGCCACTCAGTCACACAATTACACCCATGCAATCACATGCCTGGCATTACATGTAAATAGATATTATGTACATTTTAGTGACAAGGAAATTAAACATTTCACTATGTATTTACTGTATAAATATGCATACTTATACAAAGACACATAAAATCTGTACATAATATTTGCCTTTACACCACTCACCAGTGGTTGTGAGAAGGGTGACAGAGATATGGAAAGGCAGGACATGGAGAGGGGAACACAAAAGCAACAAAAGGGAAACAAGGTGGGATTTGGGGAGCAGGACACAAGGGGATTGTGTGAAGGCACAGGGCACACATAGAAAGGGAAAAGAGTCACAAGCAAGTTGAGGAGGCATAGGGGTACAAGAGGGGGACACAAGGAAGGAAAAATGTGTCTCTCTTCTACTTATCTCTAGCCACTATAGCTTAGTTTAAAAAGTTGAGAACAGTTGAGAATAGAGTCATGTGGCATTTGTGGTTTAAGAAACATTTCTCAGACTATCCTTTTACTACTTTGGTTAGACCTTTTTCCTGCTGCTAGACAGTGCTAGTGCTTTCCAAATCCTATTTTTTTCTTTATAGTTTTTTGTGATCCCAGGAGTTTTCTTAAAGTAACTCGTATAGAGATCTTGAGCCTCTTCATACAGTCTTATAGCGTTATAGACTCCAGGAGGGAAAACCAACGGTGGAATAAGGAGAACCTCTCAGTATTCATTTGATGGATTGAACAATTACAAGTCCGACTGTTATTACAGTGGCCGATTCACAATTTAGCCAGTGTTTGGTAGCCAAACACACATACCAGTTTGCTCCAGATTAGGTCTTTGTGGCTCACTAGTACAAGCCAAGCTAGAAAGGGGGCTTTTTGTATAAATAAATCAATGCCAAAAGAAGAGGATATGTTAAGTATGATGGTTTTCTCTTCACATTCGTCAGCGAAATTCACCCTTATCTTGGTGCTCCCTGTTCTATAGTGAGTTTATGGAGCAGTTCTGGTAGCAGTCACAGCATTTACTCCTGTGCATGTGTATATGTGTCCTGAGACTGTTTGTTGCCATCACTTACATAAACATTCAATATGGTTTGCAGAACAACTGAAGGTCCAAGTCTTTTAACAGACAAACATTCAGCAGATGAGAAAGTCTGTAAGAATCAGTCTTTATTTTATCTGACGGTCTCCAAATAGTAACCATAATGTATCCTACAAATTCACAACATGTAGACGTTGCCTAAACAAAGCCCAGAAGGTCGACTGCCACATCGTATGTGTTTAATAAAGTAATACGTCAGGCTGTCATTTTAAATAAATGCAGAAATAATATATGCATTTTCCAAGTCAGTAACTAAAATGAAAAATTTACTGTAGGAATGACGCCAGTGGGTGTTTTGCAAAAAATCTGACTATATGAAATTGAGAGCGTCAAAAAAGCATATACAAAGGGTCATAGAATTGATTCAAGATTGTCGCTGGCATCAAAAAGTTGTGAAGAAAATGTTGCTTTCCTAACATAATTCATCAAAATGAATTAGTCAAAACATATAAATGAATAATAAAAAATTGACGCAGCATCATAAAAATTCATTCGAGTAGTGTCCACATCAAAAACGTATCAAGAATATGTAACTCACTTAATGATAGTCCATGAAGAAAAAGATCATTATTCATATTTGTGTAAGAGTGCACTCTGCCACTGGTGAGGTACTGTATATTGACGTTTTAGTAGGCTTATGCAATGTATGATCATATTTTGTAATAAAACCTTCACTAATTTAAAACTTAAGGCTAGTGTCAGACGATTTTCTTTGGAGAATGGAAGGAACGTCCGTGGGAGTGGACGTTCCTTCCACTCGACGCCCATCTGGCCACCTCGCTGAGCGCACTCAGTGCTCCTATGGAGAATTTCACTTTGCAGCTCCTTCAACATCCGTCCTAGCGCTTTGCTGGAGAGGCTTGGATAACGGACACTTGTTGCGCGTGCATTTAGTGCGCGCGCACAAGCGTGCACAAGCGTATAACTGGCCCCGTTGTAGTTGTTATAGTTGGAAACATGGAACACCTCCCTGGTTTTGCATTCAACCTGTCACCTAGTTTATAGGGTCCTTGCGGCAGGAAGGCATTTCCTCTGGTAGTTTGTTTCTCTCATAAGAACAGGCATTAGGATGGCATAGAGTCGGAACTACCGCCAGTGAGGTACATTGTTGCAGGCTTATGCAATGGGTCTGGAGCTTGCCAGCGTTCTGGAGGATGCCAGACTCTTTGATTCCGAGCTAAACTGAAATTTCCATCACGATCACCATCTTTTTTTTCTCTAGGAAGGGCACAATCCTCTTCTTCTTGTGAAAATAAATCTCCATTATCATGCCAAACACCCATCCATATATCCGTGTCTGTGGACTCTTCAGCCTGGTCATTCAGTTGTTTGTCAAAAAACAGGTCTGGGCCATAGCTGGGCTGAATGTCTTTTGGTGTGCAGACCATTGGCCATGCTAACCTCATAGGTGAGGAATACCAAAACCTTGGAAATCACTGCCAGAGACCAAGGGTTTGGCCCTCTATACTTCCATATCCAGACTGGATCCCTATATTGTATGTGCATGAAGACTTTCCGTGCTTCATCTTTTCCTGCAGTTTCGGTACATGACTTTGTTCCTGTGAGATGTCCATTTGACCCTCCTTGTCCGGTTGCAATAAGTCTAACTTCGTCCTGAGTATCTGCCAAACATCAAAACTGCTGGTAGCTGGCCAGTGGTTGGGTGAGTTGTGTTTCTGTACTGCAACAAGAATTGTTGGAGTTGTTGAGGTAAGTTTTTGCGGTCTGTCACAGTACTCCTTAAAAATCCTTTTCGAGAGACTCAAAGAAAAATACTATACCGGTGGTACCTCACTCCGGACAAGATCAAGCGATTTGCTCCACAACATTCGGATCTCTGCTGGAGGTGTTCCCTGGAGACTGGATCTATGAGCCACATATGGTGGTACTGCCCTCGGATAGCCCCTTTGTGGAGAGACATTTCGTCACTGGCGACAGAAATATTGGGTACACAGATTCCGCACTCACCTGAAGTCTTATTACTGGGCATGATTAAACTTCCACGACCTCAGCTACGGATGACTGTTATTTATCCTCATTTCTACAACCGCCCTACTTCTTGCACGAAATTGGAGAACTATGTTGGTTCCCACTTGCAAACAGGTGACCGACCTTTTGGAACAATACCGTAGCTTTGATTCTAGGATAACAATGGCGGAAGGATTACAATCTCCCAAATGGGACCCATGGAAACTTTGGGATGTACACAAAATATATAAGGCATGCGGTCTCTAGTAAAAGTCTATGTTTGAGCTATATACCTCCTGCTGCAAACCCCTCCCCCTCTTCTTTTTTTTTTTCCCCCCTCCCTCCTTCCCCCAAGGTTTTTGAATGTATGTATATTTTTCAAGTCTGTCTGGAAATATCCAATAAAAATGTAATTTAAAAAAATAAAAAAAAAATAAAAAAAAATCCTTTTCGAATCTGGACAAATCTTTCAGCTAGACTATTGGTAGCTGGATGATACGGAGCTGTACAGAGATGTTGGATACCATGATCCTTAATGAAACTTCAAAATTTCTGAGGTAATAACTGTGGCCCATTATCAGATACTAGTATCTTAGGCAATCCGAATGTCGCAAACAGCTTCTCCAGGGCATCAATGGTGGCATCAGTTGTAGTCTGAGGCATTAATATCACTTCAGACCACTTGGAATGTGCATCCACCACGACTAAGAACATCTGTCCATTCACTGGCCCTGCAAAGTCAATATGAATTCTCTCCCATGCGTTAAGAGGCCAAAACCAGGGCTGTACTGCACCCCTAGGCAAATCCTGAACAGGCTGCAACATAGTTGCAGATATCCTCATCAAAACTTGGCCACCATACACGACCCCTGGCCTTTCGTTTCATCCGGACTATTCCTGTATGACCTTCACGCAAAATTTGTATCGTGGGTTTCTGCAAGGCTGGAGGAATAATTACCCACTCTCCCCAATTTGTGAATAATTACGTTCAGCTGGGGTGAGGGAGCGAGACGCAAAAGCTACAGGTCAATCTGTACCATCAGCATGGAATGGGACAGCACAGCCCCCATCCCATAAGGGGAAGCATCACAGGCAATACTCAGAGGTTTAGACAAACCATAGTGAACTAAGACTCTGGAGCTGCGTATTAGTTCCTTTGAAGCTTTAAAAGCAGCCGAGCATGTCTCTGTCCATTTCCATTTTTGTTGTTTTTCCAAAAGCATATGCAGCGGAACCAAGGTATGGGTTAAATTGGGCAAAAATTTATTGTAGTAGTTCAACAGCCCTAAATAAGAGCGCAGCTGCGTTGCTTTCCTTGGTATGGGTGCCTCTACCAATGCTTTCACTTTCTCATCAGTGGTGTGAAGTCCAGTTTTATCAATGACGTAACCACAAAATTCCAGGTGGTCTTTCTCACATTTGTTTATATTAACTTTGAGTTCATTATACATTAGTATCTGGAGCACGTCTTGTACATTCTGCCGGTGCTCCCTCTCCATTCGGCCAGTGATCAGCATGTCATCCAGCAGACATTGTGTCCCTGGAACTCCAGCAAGCAATTCATCCATTGTACGCTGCCAAATTGCTGGTGCTGGTGCTATCCCAAATACCATTCTGTGATACTGGAACAGCCCCTTATGAGTATTGATCGTGAGGTAAGGCCTGGATTCTGGATGCACTGGCAACTGCAGGTATGCATGTTTGGGAAACAGCTTGGTGAACTGCTGTCCCCCTGCCAAAGTCGCAAAAATGTCCTCAATATTTATCTACAGAAAGTTGAGAATTAACGGCCATACGGAAATCCCCACATATCCGAATGTCTCCATTCTTTTTACACACAGGCACAATCAGGGAGGTCCATTCACTGCTGCGATACCCTGGAAATGATCCCAAGGCTCTCCAGACACATCAATTCCTTCTCAACCCCAGCTTTAAGTGCAAAAGGTACAGTTTGTGCCTTAAAAATTTTTGGAACAGCATTTTCCCTCATATTTAGGGACATTTTCCATCCCTTAACAGTCCCCAAAGTATCATCAAAAACTGGGGCAAACTTCCTCTGCAAGTCCTGTATCCAAGCTGAAACCGCAGGTAATGTCTGAAAGGGATGGCAAGCAGTATACTTTATGTCTGGCATTCGCAATTTATGAATCCATTCTCTTCCAAATAGTGGAGGACCCCCAGACTTCATAATATATAATGTCAGCTTCTCCGAGCGTCCATTTAACTGAACTCTCACATGTGCACTGTCCAGAGGGGTCAATACTTCCTTTGAATAAATCTGTAGACGAACAGCTTTTTTTATCACTGGAACATTTACTTTTAATCTCTGCCAGTCTTGCTCAGTAATCACAGAAACAGCCGCTCCTGTGTCCATGTCCATGGTCAAATATTTCCCTTCAATCTTCACTGGAACAGGAATGGCTGAATAAGCTGAATCCATCTTATAACGTTTTACTGTTTGAATGGGAATGTGGCCGTTTGAGTCATCCGAGGAGTCTTGAAGCTGAATTTGATATGCTCTCTTCTGAAGCACTTTATGCGGCTTTCCTTCATGCATCTTCCCTTTATTACACACCCTTTGAATATGCCCTTTATTTCTACAGGAATAACAAACTGTATTGCGGAAATTACATGAGTGAGATTCATGTGAAGTCACCCCACATCAATAACATCCATTTCAGGGCTCTCCATGCACTGTCCTTTGACGTAAGGAAACGTACTGTTTATCCCGCTTGTACCGCTCCCTGGTATCTGCATGGAAGATTTCCACCTCTTGTTCTGTCTTTTGCTTCCTATGCAAAGCACCAGCTTCTTTGGTAACTTGTTCCATAATGGCAGTGATATTCATAGCTTTGTGTAAGGTCAGCTATTTCTTGGTAAGAAGTCTCTTAATCATAGCTTCACACTGTAATCCCATCACAAACTGGTCTCTGAGGGCTGTGACTAAATACTCCCCAAACTGACAGGTACTCGCTAACTTCCTGAGAGCTGCGGCAAAGGAGGAGACGCTTTCTCCAGGCTCCTGATGTCTTTTGTAAAACTTCCATCTTTCAGCGATTTCGATTGGCTGTGGCTGATAGTGGGCTCTCAGTAAAGCAACTAAAACAGCTAACGGCTTGCTTGCAGGTTTTTCAGGATACAGGAGATCTCTGAGTGTGTCGTACACCTTCGCTCCGATCGCTGTGAGGAACACGGCTACCTGTTTCGACTCCAAAATGCCATTAGCAGAGATCTACTGTTCAAACCTTTCCGCCCAAGAGATCCAAGAGTCAGTGTCTGGATTAAAATCATGCAGAGTGCCAATCAGTGCCATCATGCAGATCCAGCAGCCTCGTCACCACTGTAGTGTTCTGGATAATACGAGACATCGTGGATTTCATTAATAGGTTTATTAACAACTAAGCAACGGGTTCTCTATAACTGCAACTGGCTGCGTCTCTAGTCAGCCCTCAACTGGGAGACAAAATGGATGACCAACTGTCAACAGCCAACCGCCAAAAGAAACACCCAACTTCACCCCTCCATTGGCAGTCACCACACCACAGAAACGAGGCCCTATTCCCGTGGGAATTTACAATCTAGAAGGGTTGGGGATGGAAACAGGAGGAGAGGACTGCAAGGTGAGAGTGATGGACTGCAAGGTGAGAGGGATGGACTGCAAGGTGAGAGTGATGGACTGGTTGCGTCAGTGAGTCGGGTGGTAGGCTTCCCTAAATAGGAATGTATTGAGGGAGCGTTTGAAGGAAGAGAAACTAGCAGAGTCTGATAGTACGTGGGAGAGCGTTCCAGAGGATGGGGGCTGCATGCGAGAAATCCTGGAGTCTATCTTGGGTAGAGGTGATGCGAGGAGAAGTTAGGCACAGGTCTGGATGAGCTAGTTCGGGGTGTGAATTTGAATTCCTTTGCTCAGCTGAAAAAAGACCTAAAATTAAATCACCCTGTAACCTACCCAAACATGGCTAGTCCCACCCATCTCCCATACACAAAATATACATTTAAATATCAAAAAAATTTAACATAATAGCGTTTTTAACTCCCCTAATCAACTTCTCAGCATCCATCTCCTTCCCTGATCGTCTGGCTGTCTGAGTTGCTTGTGCGGTATTTTCAGAATTTTTGGTCTGATCACTAGTCTGCAGCAGACTTCAAAAGTCGCTGGAAGTCGCAAGTCTGACGCAATGGACGATCGTACATTCACAATAGTGTTGTTGGATTGGTCTGACGACACGGACGACTTTGTGTGATGTCGTCGCACGAATACGGATCCAGTGGACTTCCAGCCTTATACTCAACTGCTTACATACTACGAATAACCCCGAGCATAAAATATTTAGAATTAGCTAATATATTCGATTTAGGATACATGTCAATAAAGGATACATTTATAATATAGCCTACTGCAGCAGCAGCGACACTGTTGACATTACTATGGTGTATGAGGCCAAGAGAACACCTTTGCTGCATTCCTTTCAATTGCCTGTTAATTGCCTGTTAATTTGGTGAAAGGACCTTTTGTTTCCCTCTTTTTTTGCTCCTTTCCGTCAGTTAACACCAGGGTTGAGCAGTAGGTAAATTTTTGCGATTAGCGTTGGTGCAGAAATTAGCACTGGGACCAAACGATCTGTTGGTTAGAATAGCGAAAGTGCTCTGTAGCGCTGCCCATGTTAAGTATAGGACGCGGTAAGTAATGTAAGCTCGCGCTATGAATCCTTAATTAACACGAGCTAAGTGTTTTTTGCCGTTTGTATCGAGAGGCAAATGATCTGTTGGCCAGGCGCTAGACTGAATTTACCTGGTGCTAACGCAAAAACATGCTGAAGCTAGGGATAGCTCACACGAGGTGATAGTGCCATAAAGCTTTTACCAAATTTTAACCCTTCAAAGCTTCCAACAACTCTTAATATATATATTCCGAGTCAAGCGTGGGCTCTTGGCTTTTTTCTGTGGGGCCTCCTAAGAACATGAGAAACTGCCAGTCCTTCAAATCTCCAGCCCCAGGGGGACACGGATGTCCGGTTAGCTTACTGACGTGAGTAAGGGTCTGTGTTTTTAATCCTTTTTCTTTTATTTGCTGTTTTTGTGTGTAAAGTGTAAAATTGTCATATTCATTTTTCTGTAACCCTAAATGCACTGTGATATACATAATTTTTTATATCATAATAAAATCTAAAAGTTATTAAGCTCTGCTTCTGACTGATATTCGATCCACGCTAACTGAAGGACTGGATTATCATAGAGATTTGCCTTTTGTTTTAAGCTCGAGTCTATTTACTAAATTGTCAGGGTTATTCAGAGAGTAGTGAATAGCAGGAGAATGACTGGAGAATGGAAAATTCTAGGTCAAAATAGCCGATTTGGAAAGCGAGATAAATGGGAGAATTTATTATTTTTACCTAGAATTTTCCATTCTCCAGTCATTCTCCTGCTTTTCACCACTCTCTGAATAACCCTTGTTGTGGTGGGGTGCAGGACCAATCAGTAAGCCTCTTGAATACAAAAAGGCGTTGCTGGGACAGTTAGGCAAGCGTGCACGGGGGATTGTTGGCCGCGTAGTCATTATTTGGGTCTAGGATAGACAGGTGGCGATTTGCTTAACCCTGCGTACTTCGGCGCGCCCGCGTTTTGTCGTGACACTCTCCTCCTGGTTTATTCTATTACATTGTCTTGAGAAGCACCCACACTTTGTGCTTAGTAAAGGTTGAGTGCTGCCCTCCTTGTGTATTATGTATATATACAGTAGCCACCAAAATTATTCAACTCCCTTTGCAAATCACTTTTGCTGTCAAAATGTACAGACTTTCAGCCGTTTGCAATGAACAAATCAAACAAAGTAATTGAAATAGCTCAACACAAATGCGTCAAGTGGTTTCCCCAAATCCAACTGAAAATGCAACAAAAGTATGAATATGCAAACAAACAGGGTTATCCAAAGAGATTCGAAAAGTCACCGCACGTTCGGTGACTTTTCGTTCTCTTCAATTCGGTTCCTTTTGCCGATCCCATTTTGGAGACCCTGCGGTGTATTCAGCAAGCAACACAGGGCCCCCGAATTGCAGGGAAAAGCTGCCGCAAACCTGACGAAAACTAAGCGCAAAACCCACCAAATGCACGCCGAAAACTTCCAAAAACATCTGGATTAACCTGCGAAAACCACGGAAAAAGCCCGAGCAGGAGCCGATCGCACACAGCCGAAGCAGCCGAAGCAGCTGAGACCTCAGACGAGGGAGGTGAATAAATTAGCAAAACCGTTTGTATGAATCTGTGAAAATGAAACGCTGTTTGCAAAGAAACTACTGAGCGAAAATGTCTGAAATTTACACAGGAGGTCCAGGGAATGATAATAAAAAGGTCTGTTACAGAAAAAATAAGTAAACTTTAAAAAAAAAAAAAAAATCTGACTTAACCCTTTCACTGCTGAAGACGTGTGGGACACGTCCTCAGTGATGCACGTTGCATGCTGAGGACGTGCCCCACACGTCATCAGCTGTTTGGGACCCCCGGCGGAGATACTCACCTCTCTGTCCGGGGTCCCACGGCGTTCTGACTTCAGCGTCCTCAGACGCTGAAGTCAAGCGCCTCCCGGCGTAAATGACGTCATCGCGCCATGCGCAATGACGTCATTTCCAGGCGACCCCCCGGCAATGCCGGGAGATAGCCTGGAAGGGAGGGGGGGGATCCGTTCGGATCCCTCTCCCTCCCGATCGGGAAGGAGCAGCGGTAAAAGCCAGGCACCGCTTAAAAGGGGAGAGTCTCCCCTTTTAAGCGATGCCTGGCTTTAACCCCTCAAGTGCTGGGTTGCACTTCAGCGCCTTGCGGCGCCGAAGTGCAGCCTATCTCGGTGGGGGCCGCCATCTTGGATGGCGGCTCCGCCCCGGGACTCCCCTCGCTGTCTGACGTCATCACGCATAGCGTGATGACGTCAGATAGCCGGGGAACCCCTAGCTGCCGGGGATTTCCCAAGGAAATCCCCTGGTGGAGATAGGGGTTCTTGTGAACCCCGATATCTCCAGAACCGTGGCAGCTAGGGGGTCATGGAGGGTGTCATTTGAAAGGCCTGAGCATGGCCTTTCGAATGATACCCAACATGACTAGGTAAAAAGTAAAATAAAATAATAAAAAAAAAAATAAAATAATAAATAAATTTAAAAAATAAATAAATAAAAAAAAACGTGTTTTTTTTGTGTGTTGTTTTTATTAATGCAGCAATATTGTTCACATTTCAATTATAATGTGAACAATGATGCTGCACTAATGATTTTTTTCTATGGGGTGCGTTTGCTAAAAATCACGTAATTCCCCCCAAAAAAGTAACAAGTCCCCATTTCAAATTTTTGTACAAGCGCACCCCATAGAAAACATAACCGCAAACGCTCATGTGATAAAATGTGAAAAAAAACACTTTACACACTGCAGATGATTAAAAATTCAATTTTTATTGTATTTTTTGTTATAATATACAGGCAGGTCATGACGTATACATATAATAATGAAATATTATGAATCTGCGTAGTGTGCCGGAAAGAACGATATATAATATGTCTGGGTCATTTATTAAAATGTGGCTTCAAATCGCGTTTAAACATGATGAGTGAAAGCGGTAAAAATTAGCTCAGCACACAGGCGTGAAATGCCTCAGCAGTGAAGGGGTTAAAAAAAATAAAAATTAAGAAAAATGCTTAAAGTATCCTAAAAAATCTATAAATAAAGAGACTTTTTGCTGCAGAACTTTATAATGAACGGTTTATTAGATATTGAATTAAAACGGGAATATTTTTAACATTGAAGCCTATGGGATTCTCCAGAATAAATTTGCTGAATTAAACCACCGAATGGCAGGGCATTAGGGGAACCTTTCACTGCTGGTTTGTGTTCTCTGAATAGCCGAAGCAGTGCATTTTCATGGGGATTTCACTGCCCTCGACCAGGCACCGAACAGGCACCGTATGTGCAGGCAATTCGCCATGATTTGGCGAATTGCCTGCTCTCTGGATAGCCGAATGGTCAGGAAAGGTAACCGAACGTGATTTTCAGCGTTCGGTTACCTTTCTCAAGCAATTCGGATCTCTTTGGATAACCCTGAAAGTGTTGTCTCAGGCACACCAGATGTATTCAACTTCATTAACTGCACCAGGTGTGCTTGAGCTACAACACATGAAATACCTGAACTGTCCAGGAGTTTGTTGAGTCCTGACTACATGGAACGTGACGTGACTCCGCCCATGGAGGCTTGCGTTCAATCAGGTTATGACTCAGACCACCTCATTGTTAAGCTAGAGATGTATCGTACATTTAAATAATCTAATGTGTTTAATAATATTGTCATCCTAAAGGCTCGGTGAAGCCGAAATATTGACGCTATAATGTGATTTTGGAATAAAGGTGAAACCAGGAAACTTTTAATGAAGACCTGTGAGTGCCTGGTATTTTTCATTTTGGATCATAATAAAAGGAGGTTTGAGCACCGGGGCATGAAGACATACAGGGTTATTCAGAGAGCAGCGAAATGTCACCGACATTTCGGTGCTGTCCTGTTCGCTGCACTTCAGCGAGATTCGCTGACCCTGCGGTGAATTCCGCAATCAACACCGGGTTCCCCTAAGTGAGGTGAATCGGCCGGCCAAACGAATCAAAAAAACGCTGCAAAACCACCAAATCAATTGGAAAAAATTACGTATGCATCCGACAATCCGAAGCAAAACCAACAGAAAAAGCCAACAAGCCATCGAACGGGGTGAAAAAATAAAAACACCAAACTTTTAAAAGACGCTTTCAAAAAAGTACTGCATGGAAATGCCTGGGAATGATATATAAGGTCCTTCGAATAATAATAAAAAGGTCTGTTACAGGAAACAAAACTGCCATTTTAAAAGAAATCTGAAAAAAAAATTTCGCCAAAAAATCCCAAACTATCAGGGTTATCCAAAGAGCTCCGAATTGCTTGAGAAAGGTAACCGAACGCTGAAAATCAGTGTTCGGTTACCTTTCCTGACCATTCGGCTATCCAGAGAGCAGGCAATTTGCCAAATCCTGGCGAATTGCCTGAACATACGGTGCCTGTTCGGTCCCTGTTCGAGGGCAGTGAAATCCGGATGAAAAAGCACTGCTTCGGCTATTCAGAGAACACAAACCAGCAGTGAAAGGTTCCCCTAATGCCCTGCCATTCGGTGGTTTAATTCGGCAAGTTTATTCAGGAGAATCCCATAGGCTTCAATGTTAAAAATATTCCCGTTTTAATTCAATATCTAATAAACCGTTCATTATAAAATTCTGCAGCAAAAAGTTTCTTTATTTATAGATTTTTTAGGATACTTTAAGCATTTTTCTTAATTTTTTTTTTTTTTTTAAAAGTCCGATTTTTTTTTTTGATTTTTTTTCAGTTTACTTATTTTTTTTGTAACAGCCCTCTTTATTATCATTCCCTGGACCTCCTGTGAAAATTTCAGACATTTTCGCTCAGTAGTTTCTTTGCAAACAGCGTTTCATTTTCACAGATTCATACAAATGGTTTTGCTAATTTATTCACTGCCTCCTCTACGTCACAGCTGCTTCGGCTCTGTGTGATTCGGCTCCTGTTCGGCTTCTTCGAAGGTTAATCCAGATGTTTTTGCTTGTTTTCAGCGTGCATTCGGTTAGTTTTCGTCAGGTTTGCTGCAGCTTTTCCCTGCAATTCGGGGACCCTGTGGTGTTTGCTGAATACACCGCAGGGTCGCCGAAATGGGATCGGCAAAAGGAACCGAATTGAAGAGAACGAAAAGTCACCGAACGTGCGGTGACTTTTCGAATCTCTTTGGATAACCCTGTATGTCTAAAAAAATCCTAATAAATAGACTTTTTGCTGCAAATGAAAAGAATAAATGGTTGGCTAAATAATTAGATAAAAACGGGGATTTTTTGTACGTTGAAAAAAAAGTGATTCACCTGTTTAAACTCGTTGAATGAAACCTTCAAAAATCAGGGAATTTCACTGACATGTCGGTGCTGTTTGGTGTTCTCTGAATAGATTAACCATTACTTCTCTATGGGGAGCTCACTGCTGTCAAAGATCACTGTATTTCGCTGGCAATTTGCCAATATTTGACGAACTGCCAGCGTTTTGAATAGATGGATGGCCATTGCAAGGGGAAATTCACTGTTCGGTGCAATTTCAGGGCCAATTTGGCTCTTTGAAAAACCCTGTAAGTGACTGATATTTACTTGACTGCTTAGACCTGGATCCTCAATGCCCTATATTTATCACACAGACATAGATATCTTTGGAAAGAGCATAGGCCACAGCTATATTTAATACATAACAAATTACTTCTATAACCCGACACATGGCACACCTTAATTGGATCTCTGTGTAGAGAAGAAGCTGCCAAGGAATCTGTCTGATCAGAGGCAAGCAAACAATAAACTGCCCTCTAGCAGGAGAGAGTACCTCACTCTTTCCACGCACTCCAGAATGAGCTCCCCCATGACCAGGGACCGTGAGAACCAGGAAGCTGCATGCCACCATCTTGGATACTGGCAGCCAGGCACCCGCATGACAGGCAGCACTGTGACATGCACAAGAGTGCCAGGGGCGGCGCTAGGTGCTTGCGGGCAAGTAGCTACAGGCTGAGGGACAATGGCCAGCCAAACCAAGGATCACAGGCTGCAAGAACACCCTGCCCGACGGCCCAGGTGCCCTGAAGGAACGCCATCCTGTCGATGTCCCTGTGGATAGTCCGCAGATGAAAGCTGTGGAATCTGTGGAAGCTGTGGATAGTCCTCAGATTACCTGAGTAAAGCTTCAGACTTTTATCCGAAAGATAACAAAATTCAGTTTTATCCAAACGGGGTTGGATAGTCTTCAGATCATCCGGGTAAAGTGCGGATTTTTCTGCTCTTCCAGACTGTTACCCAAGGACAGTTGGTTAGTCCTAAAATTACCCGGGTAAAGTCTGAATTTTTCATTTTTTTGCAGCTTTACCCAGCGGTTTTGGGTAATGTCAGGATTACCCGGTGAATTTTAAGATTAACTGCACTTTGGGCTTTAATTGTAATATATGGCCCGGCTCATTAACATAATTTTACCACAAACAATAACACTCCATACACCTTGATTGCTCTTCCCAGGTCAGCAGTAATGCCCCTGTCCAGAATGGTCCAGGGGGCTGCTTTCTGACAAACTGATTGTCTATCATTTGTACATGTGTAGATATATAAACACACTTTGTCAGTAGGATACCAAATGAAACGATTGTTTGTCCATTACAGCAGAGAGACCATTGGGAGAGAACATGTAGCTTTGTTATTTTTAGCCATGCGGTATTCTTCTCTTTGTTTAACCTGTCTGCAAAACACGGAAGCAGAAAAAAAAAACTGAAAATAGGATTCAGCAAATATTGTCCAAAAAAGGGAAGGCTGGTATCTCCTCATGACAATAATACCTGGTCAATTATCACTATGCCAGTTATCAGTTACAGATAATAAGGATGATCCAAAGCTAATAACCAGAGAGTGATTGATTTTGTTTACATTTTAGCTGGTACAGTGCAAAAGTGGAAATAAACCATTTACTGGTACACTTTATAATGTCTCAGTGGCAGCCAACATAAACTTAACATAGAGCTGACATAAATATTTATTTCCACCTCTTGTCTTCATCAACCTCAGAATTTCTACCTGCAAGACCTATCAATCAATAACTTCCTGTCCTGTCACTACAGATTTATTATTTTATTATTTAATACCAGTGTCATATCATGTGCATACCTGGGGCATGTGACTAGTGCACCACAAATACCACAACATAAATTGTGTGTTACATCATGTATGAACTTCTCTTGTTAAAAAAACGTAATATCTAAGTGGTTTTTAAGCAAACGGCGGTGTTTCACAATAGAAAACTCCATTAGGAAGCATTAGGAGCTTCAATGTGAAGCTTCTCCTGTCTCTGGATTTTTCTTTTGTTAAGCGCTGGTGTTTGATGCAATGGTGATAAACAACGGTGTTTGCAACTTCGGCAAACACCAGCATTTGCTGGATAACCCATTAATAGTTGGTAAGAACAGAGTTGCGCACTTGCTATGGTCTTGTGGTTGATATAGAAATTTTACCTAGTGTTAGCCTCTTCAGGAAAATCAATTGCAGCAAGATTGTTAACATTTTATTCATCTTTCATTTTGCTAATGGGGTGGCTATTGTATTTTTTTTCGCTCACTCTTCAGTTGCTTCAAATTAGCAATATGTAGATATTGACATTATCCATTGTCCAATTTAAGCCAAGATAGAAGATTTTATTTTCAAAAACTGTATTAATTTACCTTTAGTTTTTCAAATTAATACTCACTGTCCATAATATATTTGTGAAGAATATTCAAATATAATGCATATTTGACACTAAATAACCAAGCTTCAATATTTTGACCCAAAATGAGTTAACACCAGGGGTCAAGTCCTAAAAAAAGAAGTTTACAGTCCATACTTTATAATGAGTTGAGTTTTTGGTTTTTGTGGATTATGACGTTGGTGGAGCTACATTAGGGGTTATTCAGTGACCAATGCTTTGACAGCAAAGGTCACTGTATTTCAAGCAAAGGTATCACCGTTCTCAATATGAACGATAAAGACAAGTGCCAAATATAATGTGACCCACATATACTGGTCACTCCACAACAAAATAAGTGCTGCCTCTATCAACACAGCAAACCAAGAAACTACACCACTCTAAAAACATGTTATTAATCCCTTCACTACTGTGATTGTGTATACACCATCAGTGGTAGCAGACACAGTTAACATGATCTGGGTCTGTGCTGTATGACTGCAAGTGAAATCCATTTGTTGCAAACGAACTTTGTTTGCTTTTGGGCTCCAGATGGTGCCCCCAATGTTTTTTCCCTGTAGGCATATTGCCCAAGGTGCTAAAACTGGATAAACCAGCTAAGGAATGCACTGAGATATCAGGCGTTCCCCAGCCGACACAGAGCTATGTGCCACAGTTCAAACTGCAGCAACTCTATTTGGCCAGTAGATGGCGATATCTGCCTGCCAAATAGGTTATTACAATATGAAATACATTGGGAATATTCCCAAATAATTCTTACCGTATAAGCAAGTAAAAATGATTTTCCAAAAATACACTGGTTCCTGGCAGTGGAGTTTTGGAAAAAAATCACTTGGTGTAGTGAAGGGATTAATTGGTGTGGCCCCCTGTGGATTACAGCAATCAAAATATTTACTTTTTTCTATATAGTTATAAAAAGTAATGTTCTTTGCTACATATTTAAACTTGCAATGTTCCTTTAAACTCGTCACTAGCAAGTGATTAAAAAATATAAAATACTATCAGGAATTAGTGGTGTTTTGAAAAGCTTTTAATTAATTACACAGTAAGATATTTGTGAATATTCCCATAGTATTTCTTACTGAAATAGCCTGTTTGGTGGGCAGGTGTTATCATCTGCTGACCAAATGGAATTACTACAGTTCTGAGCTCCATACATGATCAGCTAGGGAAATGTCCATTACACACATTCCCCAGCTGGTCTTAAAAATTGTTAGCACCTCGAGCATCATGTCCACGGGGCTAAAACTCTGGGGACCCTTCTGGAGGCCAAATGCAAATGAAATTTGTTTGCAACAAATTAATTTTATTTGCATTGATACAGCATAGCTCCAGATTGTATTAACACGATTTCAGGCTGATGTGTCTGCTGATGATGATCATGTAAACATGATCACAGTGTATATACAGTGTATATACAATCCACAGTGCGTTCTGTCTAAAAATCAGCAGTTATTCAAAAGCACAGTATTCCGTTTCACATGAATCAGAGCCGTTGTATTGGCCCATTACAAAGTTCTTATGGACCATTCATCAGCTGCATATCAGCCCCTCCAAAATTTGCTACGAAGGTTATAATTTTCGTCAAGTGAAATGTATAACATATATCAGAGACCTGTGTGTACTAGTATATATAAACTTATATTTTTAAACGCATTGCTTAATCGTCTCTCTACGTAGTGCACCCAGAACCTGTTTTTCCAGGTAGGCACAATTTCAAAGAAAGCCTCTTCTCATAATAATAAGGACATCCAATTCAGAAGATACGTATTAAATATTTTGCTTTAATATAAAAAGCTTAACGATGAGATGTAAGTGCTATCGTTATACGTTTATATAAAAGTGAAATATATATACCAATTACCCGAAGGATTGGAAAGAACGGTGAAAACTATAGAGAACTATAGTGGAGGTTCCCTACAAATTAAATTCAACAATCAGGTCTATTCAGAGAAAGGTAAAACTCAGGAGAATTGGCAGGAGAAGAGAACAATCTAGACCAAATAGCCGATTTGGAAAATAAGATAAATGGGATAAGTTTTCTGGTTTGGCTATTTTGACCAAGAATTTTCACTTCTCCAGTAGGCTTGTGCACCGATTTTTTTTTTCGGTTCGATTCGGTTCGATTTGTTCGGATGTTTAAAATTTTCGATTCGGCTCGTTTCGACCGATTTCTGTTTCGATTCGGTTCGGTTCGGATCGTTTTTCGTGTACAATTTTTTTTCGGAATATCGACCATTTTTCGTGTTTTCGGGTCACTTTGCTCATTTTTTGTATCGACTTTTCGCGATTTCGGAAATTTTCGTTTTTTCGGAATGTCTGTTCTCCTCGTTTCAAAGTGTCTAACTCTATTCGTTTTGACGTAAACTACTATGGTTTACTTTTTTTATACTTTATATCTTTTTTTATAATAAATTTTTGGTTTGTTTTTCGAATCCGATAATTCATTCAGTCGATACGATAATTCATGCGATTCTATCGTGGTTTTTTTTTATTAAATAAAGATCCTTTTTTTCTTATGAATAATTGAATATACATTTCACAACTTTATTTAATCATATTAAAATGGTATGAAAGCCAAGGAACAAAAAAAATGAACAAAACGATTTAAAAAACGCTAAACTGACCCGAATGCCACAAGAAACAAGTGATACGCATTTACAAATACAAAATTTACATAATCAGCGATATAACCGATAATAGTTAAATATACGATTTCCAGAATTACCGAAATGGAACCTAAATCACGAATGGAACCGAAATCATGAATAGAGCAAAAATAAATTTCGATTTGACACATTTCAAGTCCATTCGAAAAATTTTCGTTTCGGCTCAGAAAACTTTTCGGATCTGTCGGTTTTCGGGTCCGACCCGATTCGGAAATTCGGCCGAATCCGAAGACACGAATCGGGAAATTTCGTGAAAATTCCGAAACCCGAAACGCACATCCCTATTCTCCAGTCATTCTTCTGAGTTTCACTTTTCTTTGAATAGACCTGATAGTTTCACTGGACTTGATTCACCATAAGTCTATAAACTAAATCCATAATTCGTTCAATGGAAGCAAGGTGGTTACAGAATAGTCCCTACTGTATCTGCCATGGTGATCCATGCATTACCTCACATAGTACAGTTTTATACTCCAGAGACCAGGCGAAGCTGTTCTGTTACAAACAGGCCTACCACTTGAAATGGTTGTCATTCTTCGCCTCTTAAGATTAAATACCTTTTAAGGAAAAGTCTGTGCAGGACTGTTAAGCGGCCTCAAGTGTTCCACAGCTAAGGGCAAAAAAAATAAAAAATACCTCCCTTTGAGGAATGAGCAACAAGACCCTGGAAAGGATCAAAGACTGCTTAATGAAAACACTCTGCAACTATTTATTTTTAATGTACAATGACTACATTCTCTATTGCACATTGTGTTCAAATACGAATCGGACCATCTTGTTCTTGGGTTCATTCTTAGGATTATCATGCTTAACCCCTTCACTACCAAGCGATTTTTGTTAAAAAAAATCATCATAACATTTATTTGAAACATGGGATGTGAAGTTAACAATTAAATATAGGGTAAAATAGAAGTTTCGCACAGAAATTGTTATTCTGAGGTAGTCAAAAAAATGTAAAATAATATTCACTTGCTCATTTTTAATTTTTCATGTATTTGTTTCTCCTTTACAGAAATAATATTGAAATGTAAGATTTTGAGCTCTAGATGGTTTCCCTTATAGTAAACAATTTCAAACGGGGTCTGCATTATTATCATGCAGGCAGAAATGGACTTTGTGTTGCATACAGTAACTGTGATAAACATAAATAATAAAAATGTTCAGATTTCCTGCTTATGTGAATTTGTAGTGATTATAATGAGATTATTAGCAATGCAGCTTCCAAAAAATACCAATAGAATCTAGAAATAATATCTGTATGTGGCATAATGCCTGTGAATGAAAATTACAGTAACATCTTGTATCTGTAGTGTGCAGGAATTTTCATTCATTATGACCCCCTGAATCTTAACCCTGTATAGCTGCGAGTGAAGCCAGAGCTCTCTCTGTAGTCTACCCTCTCCCTGGCTGCTGTATTGCTGCCTTAATCTATTTGAACCTATTATTACAGTGAGGATTGGGGTTGCTATTTGCAGCTGGTTTTTTGTCTCTCCAGGTTGCTTGGAGAGATATGAAACAAACTATTTTGTTTCTCCTCAGGGGACACACTAATCTTGCTTTAAAAATGTGTGGAAATGGTCCTATGATTTGCTACAGTATTTCAATCGATTACAATGCAAAATCGAGTTATCCGTGTGTAGGGGTTAATGAGGAATCATGAGCAGAGCCAGTTAAAGGGGTTAATTTCCAAACAAGGGAATCGTTGTGATGATTAATACCAAAGTTATGAAATTTTGATTTTATATCATAGTTGAAAAAAGACATGCGTCCATCGGGTTCAGCCTCTCACACAACACCTACTGCTGTTGATCCAAAAGAAGGCAAAAAACCCAGTCTGAAGCGCTCGCCAATATGCCAGAAACTGGGGAAAAATTCCTTCTTGACCCCAGAATGGCAGTCAGATTTCTCCTTCGATCAAGAAGCTTTTACCCACATATTAAATATTATAACCCTTAATATTCTGTGTCTGCAGGAAGTCATCCAGTCGTTTTTTAAAAGTCTGTACAGACTCTGACCCAACCACCTCAACAGGCAGAGAATTCCACAGCTTTATTGTTCTCACCGTAAAATAACCCTTCCTATTCTTTAGGCTGGATTTCCTTTCGTCCAGTCTAAATGGGTGACCTCGTGTCCTGTGTATAGACCTGTTAATGAATAGGTTTCCAGATAATGGTTTATAATGGCCCCGTATATATTTATATAAGGTTATCAGATCCCCTCTAAGGCGCCTTTTCTCTAAACTAAACTGGTTTAAACTTGTTAGTCTTTTCTCATAACTTATATCTTCCATTCCCTTTATTAATTTAGTCGCCCGTCTCTGCACTTTTTCTAGCGCTATAATATCCTTTCTTAAGACGGGTGCCCAAAATTGCACGGCATATTCAAAGTGCGGTCTTACCATTGATTTATACAGAGGCAAAATTATGTTTTCATCCCGTGAGTGAACTCCCCTTTTAATGCATGCCAATACTTTGCTGGCCTTGGCGGCTGCTGTTTTACATTGCACATTGTTACTTAGTTTGAAGTCTATGATTATTCCCAAATCCTTCTCCTGCTTGGATTTCCCTAACTCCGTACCATTTAGGGTATAAATTACTTGTGTGTTCTTCACTCCAAAGTGCATAACTTTGCATTTATCTACATTAAATTTCATCTGCCATTTAAGTGCCCAGTCCCCCATCTACCTAAATCCCTCTGCAGCGAAGTAACATCCTGCTCACATTGTATTACTTTTCCTATAGTTTTGTGTCATCTACAAATACTAATACATGACTTTCAATGCTTATCTCAAGGTCATTTATAAATAAATTGAATAGAATTGGTCCTATAACAGACCCCTGAGGGACACCACTTACCACTGATGTCCATCTTGAAAATGCACCATTTATGACCACTCTCTGTACCCTATCTTTTAGCCAGTTTCCTATCCAAGAACAAGTATTTTCATCCAGACCAATTTTTCTTATTTTAAATAGTAACCTTTTGTGTGGAACTGTGTCGAAAGCTTTGGCAAAATCCAAGTAAATCATATCAAACCTGCAATTCCTTAAAATAAATTTCTAAAGTTTGTTGATTTGATTTAGGTTTTAGCGAGTTGCTTTCCTTCAACACAAGAATACATAAACAGTAAAATATCACGCATTGAAGGTTTAACCACATCACTGCTGGGCCATTTCACCGCGCGGGCTGAGTTCATTTTGACCATTTTCTGCTCATCATGTTTGAACATGTTTTGAAGTCGTGTTTTATGATAAGACCAGACAAATTATATATCTTTTTTGTCGGCAGATTCAAAATATATCATTATTATGTGTATAAATCATGTCCCATCAAAATGCTACAATAAATGTCAAAAGTAAAAGAATTTCCATTCAGATTTCAGTCAATACCGCGTGTAAAATTATTTTTTAACCATTTTATCATCCAAACCTTTGTGGTTATATATATTCTATGGGGTACTCTTGAAATGGAAACCTGTTACTATATTTTTCTAAATAAATATGCAATTTTAACCAAAACTGAAAACATCTAAATTTTTTACTTGTGTTTTATGAATAACATGACCTTCAGGGTTATCCAAAGAGATCCGAATTGCTTGAGAAAGGTAACCGAATGCTGAAAATCAGCGTTCGGTTACCTTTCCTGGCCATTCGGCTATCCAGAGAGCAGGCAATTCGCCAAATCCTGGCGAATTGCCTGCACATACGGTGCCTGTTCGGTGCCTGTTCGAGGGCAGAGAAATCCCCATGAAAAGCACTGCTTCGGCTATTCAGAGAACAAAAACCAGCAGTGAAAGGTTCCCCTAATGCCCTGCCATTCGGTGGTTTAATTCGGCAAGTTCATTCAGGAGAATCCCATAGGCTTCAATGTTAAAAATATTCCCGTTTTAATTCAATATCTAATAAACCATTCATTATAAAATTCTGCAATAAAGAGTCTCTTTATTTATAGATATTTTAGGATATTGTAAGCATTTTTCAGATTTTTTTTTTTAAAAGTCCTATTTTTTTTTATTTCTTTTAACCCTTTCGCTGCTGAGGCTTTTCACACCTCTGTGCTGAGGTCATTTTTACCTGTTTTGCGCATCATGTTTAAACGTGTTTTGAAGGCTTATTTTAGTATATTACCCAGACATATTATATATCGTTCTTTCCGTCAGACTCGGTAGATTCATAATATGTCATTATTATATGTATACGTCATGACCTGTCTGTATATTATAACAAGAAATGCAATAAAATATGTATTTTCAATAATTTACAATGTGTAAAGTGTTTTTTTTTCACATTTTAACATGCGAGCAATTGCGGTTATATTTTGTATGGGGTGCGCTTGTTAAAAAAATTAGAGATGGGGTCTCATTACATTTTTTTTTGGGGAAAATTATCGGGCGGCCATTTGGAGGTATCTTCCGTATCCTGGGATACCCGTGTGCTGATTCCAGCCCCTCTGCTCGTCGGATTATGGGCAAGAAAAACGGGAAGAAGTCCTTGCTGCCGGAGGGCCCACGGCAGCAGGACATTCGTGAGGCAATGGGCGAGAATCGGCGTCGGCATCAAGGAGACCTACGGGAATGTCCGGCTGCTGAGGGAGGTTCCTCGGATGATGAGGATACTCTTGGTCGGAGAACACCTCAGCACCTTCAAAGTCTCCCCAGAAGGTGGGTAAGGCGGCAGGGAAAGCTGATGGACATGGTGGTGTAAAAACTACACAGGCACGCAGGCTTTCAGTGGCCTCGTGTGACTCGGCGGAGACTCCCCCGAACTCACCTGATCCCAGATCCAGCAGAGGCCTCCCACTTCATATGAAAGCTGATCTTCAGCATTTGTTTGAACAGATGTTAGGTGAGATGAGAGAGGTCTGGCGAGCTGACTTTGCCGACGTGAAGACGGAGCTGACGGCTGTCCAGGGGAGGCTACTGGCTGCAGAGACGCAGGTGGAAGGAGTTGTGGCAACGCAGGCCCTTCTTAAGCCGCAGCTGGAGTCATTGCGGGCGCAAGTGGCGCTGCTTACTGGTGCGGTGGAGATGGTGGAAGCCCGCCACCGTCAGAAGAATGTCAGGATCAGAGGAATCCCAGATTCCCAGACATCTGTTCCAGCTGATGAAGCCGTGTGCCGATGGCGAAACGCGTTCTGACTTTATTTTATTTGATTTTATCATTTATTAAATTTTTTAAAGAGCCACCACTGCATGTTTTTGGTTTTTATTGGGTTTGGCCATACGAAATCCATTTGCCTATTGATCTGAGCTGGGAATAGCTCCACTACACGTGAGTTTGCACTTGTAGCTGATATATATATATGCCACTGTTTGTCAGATACACACAAGATTGTGCCTTCTCTCTCTCCCAAATTCCTATGGATGTTATGAAGAATCATTACCAAGGATTGGGTTTCCTGAGAAGTTATTGAAGAAAAATAATCCAAAAGCACCGACCCACTTAGAGCCAGTGACAGGCTCTGTGTTTGTGAGTTAATAACTGAAAGACATTGCTCATGTTTTAATTGGTGTCGTCTCTCTGCACTTAAATTGTGTTTCTTTTACATGCCTCTTCTTCCATCCAATATGGTTTGCTACGCCATTTGAGAAACCGTCCGAATTACCTTGCGTTTTCACATCGCGCAGACCAGATATGTATTTTTGAAAAGAGGAAAATTGGACCTGAACACAAACAGTGCAGAAACGTAAAAACAGCAGGATTTTCGTAAAATCGCCTGGTCACTAAGGGGTTAATAATTATACTATAACACTATAATTTTAGTGAGCTCCTAAAATGCTTCACCACACTGGCACACAGAGTAAAATATTTTCTTAACTAAACATACAAGAGAAAAACAAAGCACATGTAAGATATCAACAACATAAAATAAACACAGTAAGAACATTTCATTTTTTAATGGTAGTTTCCCTTTAAATTGTTGGCACTAATACCTGTGCAATACATTCAGTGCTGACAGTTTATTGAAGGCTTCCAGATGATGATAATTCACCAAATTGAAACAGGAGCTTTTAATCTTTAGGAGTCAAGGCACTGAAAATCACATTATGGAATAGAGATGAAATGAAGCTGATGTTTGACATATGATGCAAAATGTAGAATTACCAAACAGTCTAGCCAGCTACGTTGACTCTGCTTCTTGGAAATATAAGCATTCACTTCTTATTATCTTCATTTCTCTTTGCCAGTAAAGGTTTTTACCTACTGTAGATTAGGGATGAGCTGTTCGGTTCGGACGGTTCGGAGTTCGGCCCGAACTTAGCCTGTTCGATTAGATCGCGAACACCGAACATTTCCGGGTGTTCGCCGCATGTTCGACCACAATGGACCACAATTCATTTTCCCACTGGCCTGAAGCTCGTACTTGGCTACAGCCTTGCACCTGACCACAGGTCTGGTGCAAGACAGGCTCAACACTATGCGAATCACGGCTCAGAGTCCTGATTGGGCAAATTGTGCCCAATCATGGGCTCACAGAGCTAAGTCCCGCAGCACACTATATAACGTTTCCACACGCCGATTCTGCACGCATTTCAGAGGAGATTTCAAAGGAGATAGTTGTGTGTTGTTACTGCCAGTCTGCCACACTACTGGGGGGGTCTGGGGGGTCTCATTTCTACCAAATATCAGGGAATTTAGGTGATGTGTGTCTTGTCACTGTGCCAGCAAGTTTTTTGGGGGTTTACAACTTTCTTTAAAACATTTGTGAATTGAGGTGATCTTCTGGGTCTTGTCACTGTGCCAGCAAGTCTTTTTGGGTCTCATTTCTACCAAATATCAGGGAATTTAGGTGATGTGTGTCTTGTCACTGTGCCAGCAAGTTCTTTTGGGGTTTACAACTTTCTTTAAAACATTTTTGAATTGAGGTGATCTTATGTGTCTTGTCACTGTGCCAGCAAGTCTTTTTGGGTCTCACTAATTTCTTTAAAACATTTGTGAATTGAGGTGATCGGTGTCTTGTCACACAACCAGTACCACGCATTATTTTGGGGCTCACTAATTTCTTTAAAACATTTGTGAATTGAGGTGATCTGTGTCTTGTCAACACAACCAGTACCACGCATTATTTTGGGGCTCACTAATTTCTTTAAGACATTTGTGAATTGAGGTGATCTGTGTCTTGTCACACAACCAGTACCACGCATTATTTTGGGGATCACATAATTTCTTTAAAACATTTGTGAATTGAGGTGATCTGTGTCTTGTCACACAACCAGTACCACGCATTATTTTGGGGCTCACTAATTTCTTTAAAACATTTGTGAATTGAGGTGATCTGTGTCTTGTCACACAACCAGTACCACGCATTATTTTGGGGCTCACTAATTTCTTTAAAACATTTGTGAATTGAGATGATCTGTGTCTTGTCACACAACCAGTACCACGCATTATTTTGGGGATCACTAATTTCTTTAAAACATTTGTGAATTGAGGGGATCTGTCTCTTGTCACACAACCAGTACCACGCATTATTTTGGGGCTCACTAATTTCTTTAAAACATTTGTGAATTGAGGTGATCTGTCTCTTGTCACTGGCTGCCAGCTATCAGTGTGTCTCACTGAGTTATACCAGAGTTCTTTAAATCTTTATACCAGAGTTGAATCAGAGTTCTGTATATACAGTATTAATCTATATATCACTCACCATGTCTGAAGAACAAAAAGGACAGGCAGACACTCCCAGACACAGATAAGAGGGCAAGCAGCCCCTGTGTCGGGAGGCTGTGCCTCTGGTCGTGGTGGACGTGGTGCATCCTCTGCAGGGGCATGCTTGTCCTTTCTAACTGGTGCTGGCCGTCTTAAGCAGCAGCAACATACAGAGGACTTGGTGGATTGGCTAACCAGGCCATCCTCATCCTCTGAGTCCTCTGCCAGCCAGGCTTCTAGTGCTTTACAGTCCACCTCAGCTGCCAAAGCATCTAATGCAGCCTCCATGTCCACAGCTATTCCTGCCGTAGCCTCGCTATCACACACGGAGGAGTCAGCTGAATTGTTTGACTACAATGAGAGTGACATGCTGCTTGAGGATGTGCAGCAAGTACAGTGCTCTGATTCAATCTCTGAGGTTGAGAAGGGAGTATAATCAACCTAGAGGAAGGGGGTGCCAGTGATGACACACAAATAACTGGCACTCATGTTGCCCCAGCAGCTGCAACATACTGCCAAGTTGGCTCCAATGATGAGGAGATAGGGGGTGATGATGACAATGATGATGAGGTCACTGACTCCACCTGGGTGCCTGATCGAACAGAGGAATTAAGTGAGGAAGAGGGGGAGGAGGAGGCACAGCAAACACGAGGCACAACATCCTCTGTGACCAACCGTAGCACTAGCCAGTCCAAGGCATCACATGTCAGAGCTGCTCCGGTGCAGAGCGCTGTTGTCTCAAAGAACACACGCAGGAACTCTGTTGTCTGGGAGTTCTTTAAGAAATGTGCAGTAGAGCGCAGCATTGCTATTTGTAATCTGTCAGATGAGGCTTAAGCGTGGGAAAGATACGGGACACTTGGGTACCACGTGCTTGAGGCGACATATGAACAACTGCCACACATCCCATTGGCGCAAAACTTTGCGTAGGTCCTCCTCCTCCTCCTCCTCATCTGTCTCTACCCCCACTGTATGTCCTGCCATGTCATTGCCTACAACCTCCACCGACAGGGATGATGCTACAGTAATGGATGTACCAGCTCCTTCCTCACAATGTGACATCATCCCAGCAGCTGAAGATTTACGCAGTCAGATTACGTTGCCGCAGCTTTGCAGCGAAAGAAAAAATATAGTCCCAACCATCCCCAAGCACAGCGTCTACATGCCAGCTTAGAAAAATTACTCGCATTGCAGCTGCTGCCTTTCCAGCTGGTGGACTCTGCTCCCTTCCGTGAATTTGCTGAATGTGCTGTACCACAGTGGCAGGTTCCAAAACGCCATTACTTTTCACGCAAGGCCATTCCAGCACTATACCAGCACGTGGAAGACAATGTTATCGAGTCATTGGGAAAGGCAGTCAGCAGCAAGGTGCATGTGACTTTAGACACGTGGTCCAGCAAGCATGGACAGGGTTGTTACATTTCCTTCATGGCACACTGGGTAACTCTGATCGCAGCTGGGAGGGATCCAAGACGGGGCTCTGTGCTGGAGCTTGTTCATCCACCACGCCTCCAGAAAGCTGCTTGTATGAGGTCTGTCTGATCCACCACCTCTCCCTCTTCCTCCTCCTCCTCCTTCTCTGTCTCTGGCGAAGTGGCAGTTAAACCGACGCCTGACAGGGTCTACGCAATGGCTCAAGCAAAAAGATGCCATACTGTGCTTGAGCTGGTTTGTTTAGGGGACAGGAGCCACACCGGGCCAGAAATTCTGTCAGCTCTGCAGGGCCAGGTGCAGAGATGGTTAACACCACGCCAGCTTGAGCTGGGAATGATCGTCTGCGATAATGGCAGCAACCTTCTCTCCTCCCTACGCAAGGGTAAATTGATGCATGTACCATGCCTAGCACACGTCCTAAATCTGGTGGTACAGCGTTTCCTAATCAAGTACCCAGGGCTGCCAGAGCTTCTCATCCAGGCCAGAGAAGTCTGCAGCCCCTTCAGACGGTCATTCCCAGCAAGTGTTCGCCTGGCAGAAATTCAAAGAGAATTCCACCTTCCCACAAACCGTCTGATCTGTGACATGCCCACCAGGTGGAACTCGACATTAGCAATGGTGCAGCGTCTGCACAAGCAGCAGAGGGCCATCAACGAGTACCTGTGTGAGTATGGCACAAGGACAGGTTCAGGTCAACTTGGTTTCCCCCCCCGCAGTGGCTGATGATCAAGGATGCATGCACTGTACTGTCACCATTTGAGGAGGCAACGAGGATGGTGAGCAGGGACAGTGCATGCATCAGTGACACAATTCCTTTAGTGTTCCTGTTGGAGCACACTCTGCGGGGAGTTATAGATGTGGCTCTAGAGGCAGAGCAGCGGGAGGAAGAGGAGGCCTTCCCTAGCTCTCAAGGCCCCAGTCTTTCCGCAGACAGCATTCCAGCGGGTCCCTCAGATCAGACAGGAGGAGGATGAGGAGGAGGAGGAGGCAGAATATTTAAGTAGTGGGGCATTGAAGGTGGGGATTCCTCAAGGGAGGGTTTCGTGTGCCCAGAAACACAAGGGCTAGTGCGTGGCTGAGAGGAGGAAGTGCACGATACGGTCATCCTCATTGACCAGGAAGACTCAGAAGCTAATGCCACCTCCAACCTACGCTGCATGGGCTCCCTAATGATGCAAAGCCTGTTAAAGGTCTGCAGGATTCGTGTTATCAAGGAGAGGGATCATTACTGGTTGGCAACCCTTCTTGATCCACGATACAAGGGGAAAGTTGCAGAGCTCATCCTGCCCGCACAGAGGGAGCACAGGATGAAAAAACTTGAGGACGCTCTAAAGCAACACTTGTGTAACACCTTTCCAGGCACTGGTAGATTACCAAGTGCTGACACACGTGCTTCTGAGGCTGCGGGTGATCAGAGGAATAGTGGTGAAGGCCAGGGCCGCTTGACTGATGCATTTTTAAATTTTTTTAGTCCTCGACGCCCAGGGACGTCAAATGTAGGCACCCATTGCCAGCGTCTTCACCGTATGGTGCAGGACTACCTAGGGGCAAGGGCAGACCTGGATACCTTTCCAGCAGATGATCCACTGGCTTACTGGGTGTTGAGATTGGATCACTGGCCAGAATTTAGCCAATATGCTATGTAGCTACTAGGTTGCCCTTCATCTAGCGTGCTTTCCAAAAGGACGTTCAGTGCCGCTGGAGGTTTTGTCACAGACAAAGAGTGCGTCTGTCCACCGACTCTGTAGACCGGCTGACATTTATAAAAATGAATCAGTCCTGGATCAGCAGTTATCAATCCCCTGATGCTGACGTAACGGAATAGATCGGGGATGTCTTCTGCATGCACAAAACCTCCAGCACTGAACTCTTCCACAATACCACAAAAGGGTTACGGCGTGAATGCACTTGCTGCCATGAAAGGCACAATATTTGAAAAAAACACAGAAGTGGAAAAGGTTTTCCTTAAAGGGGATAACCCTAATAATTCAAGGTATTGAAAACGATTAAATTTTATTCAAGGTTGAACACAAATTAACAAGACAAAGAAATAGCGTTTAAAACCAAAAAGAAGTGATATGAGATCATAATTTCTGGCAACAAAATAAAAGTCTTAAGTCGTTTAAGACAGAGACTCTTTTGTTAGGTTTCTTCAGGGTCCACAGTTAGAACTTAATATTGAGGCTTCGAGGGTTTCAACAGTACCCATTAGATTGAAAGGTGAAATGGAGGGACACCATATAAGGGTATATACATTTGAATAGATTGTGCCCCTTCTTTTTAATCTAAATTCTTCTATAACGCAACAGAAGGCAATAATTTGTCTCAGAGGTTGGTACAACAGCGTTTTAAATTCAAACACACCAATTCAATAATTTAGAAGGTTATTAAAAGGAATTCAGAGAGGAGTCACAGATATATCAAAAAGTCAACACGTCATTGATTCATTGAGTTCAGCAGTGCCCATTCCCGAATTTAGTGTAAGATTAAATTGACACCATACAACGGATTTAGTTGAAGATTTGGACAAATTTGCCCCCTCTTTTTTTACCCCAAAAGGTTCTATAAAGCACCAAAATAGTGATTGACAATAATAGTCGCAAGATAAATTATTGCAACGGCTTTTTGAATTCAAGCATTGCAACAGCTTTTAAATTTAAGCAGGCAGGCGACAACAATCATTAGATAAATATTGGAAGATTTGGGGAAGGGTAATAGGGCACCAAATCAGCCCATCAAGCCAAAATTAGTTCAAGTGAATAGTCAAAAAAGGACCCAGATTGTTAGGATACCAGAATCCAAGACATATAAACAAAGCGGTTTAAAAGGTAGACCACCCAACGCGTTTCGTCGTTGCTCAGAACGACTTCATCAGGAGCGATCCTACTCTGTGTGTGGTTTCCATTTAAATAGTAAATCCTAGGAGAGAGACGCAGATGCATTCAATTGACGCGTATATTACCGGATTTCCGGCGCGACATCAAAATCGTCATTTCCGGCTCGACCATCACTTCCGGTCAATCGAGAGAAAAAAATTCTAAAGGCCGAAAAAAGATAGAATGTGCGCAGAACAGCCCCAAATACATACTGCTCCTTCCTCACATTCAAAGAGCGCAGGGTTTACCCATTCTTTTAGCGATTTATTCACACCAGTAGCCATTCATCTAAGACGTTTCGAAAAAACAGAGACCGGATGTTTATGTTATTCAACTTCCGGCACAGTAAACGGCATCATTTCCGGTCGCTGGAAATTCCCGATTATTTCTGAATGATCACAAAAGTGAAAGTGAAAATGAGGCGAAAAGAAGGGGAGGGGTGTATAGCGCTCTAAAGGTCCTTCAAGTGGGACAAGGCCCCAGTCTGGAGTGAGGAATTAGAGGGTGTATAACGCTCCAAAAGATCTTTATTTTGGAGGTTGACCGAAAAAAGATAGAATGTGCGCAGAACAGCCCCAAATACATACTGCTCCTTCCTCACATTCAAAGAGCGCAGGGTTTACCCATTCTTTTAGCAATTTATTCCAGTGGCCATTCATCTAAGACGTTTCGAAAAAACAGAAACCGGATGTTTATGTTATTCAACTTCCGGCACAGTAAACGGCATCATTTCCGGTCGCTGGAAATTCCCGATTATTTCTGAATGATCACAGAAGTGAAAGTGAAAAATGAAGGCGAAAGAAAGGGGAGGGGTGTATAGCGCTCTAAAGGTCCTTCAAGTGGGACAAGGCCCCAGTCTGGAGTGAGGAATTAGAGGGTATATAACGCTCCAAAAAATCTTTATTTTGGAGATTTAAACTCTCTTTTCCTATAAACGCCATAAACTCTTTATAAATGGCAGATAAGGTTCTCTTTCGAAGACCCAATTTATTTAAGGAGTTAAGGGAGTTTAAATAAAGACTTCATAGGACCTCTATAATAAAATGAAAAAGGATAGAGCAGTGCCCAAATTACTGACAAACAGGGGGGGGGGACTGTTCTTTAAAACAAACTCAGGAGGAGGAAACCAACACAACTTTAGAAGACAAATTAATTTAAAATAAATGTGTAGTTAGGAAAAATTAAACATAATGTATGGCTAAATCATATAAAGGGAGAAAAAGTGAAGCCCTCATTCAGGCCTCCCGGATATCTCGTTCCCAGTTGGTATATCCAATAGGCCTCTCTTTGACGCAATTTTTTATCTAAGTCGCCTCCACGTGGTCCCATATGGACATGCTCAATTACCATAAACCTTATTTTATCAGCATTATTATGGTGTAAGTGACGAAGGTGTCTAGTAATCGGGGTGTCTCGTGGGTACCTGACAGAACGCACATGTTCCAACATTCTCACCTTTAAAGGGCGTATTGTCTTGCCTATATACTTGCTACCACAGCCACATACAAGCATATAGACCACTCCCGTTGTGTTACAATTGGCAAATTCTTTCACTGCATAAGTTACAGTGTTAGTTACATTTGAAAAATCTTTTGATTCTTTAAGTATATATTTACAACCCTTGCATTTGCCACATTTATAAGTGCCAAAAACAGGTTTAGGCAACCAATTAGAATTTGAGGATTTTAAGGTAGAGAAATGGCTATGTGTGACCTGGTCACCGATGTTAGAGCAACGTCGTGTGGTTATAGAGGCATGCTTAGGTAACACTTTACAAAGGTGGGGATCCTGAGTAAGTAATGGCCAGAAACGTTCGCAGATCTGATGGATTTCATGCCATCCAGTGTCAAAGTTGCCGATCATTCTAATGCACTTTTCATCATTAGTCTTTTTATCTTGAAGTGCAAGGTGCCGATCGATCATCAGTGCATTTTGGTATACACCCCTCCCCTTTCTTTCGCCTTCATTTTTCACTTTCACTTCTGTGATCATTCAGAAATAATCGGGAATTTCCAGCGACCGGAAATGATGCCGTTTACTGTGCCGGAAGTTGAATAACATAAACATCCGGTTTCTGTTTTTTCGAAACGTCTTAGATGAATGGCCACTGGAATAAATTGCTAAAAGAATGGGTAAACCCTGCGCTCTTTGAATGTGAGGAAGGAGCAGTATGTATTTGGGGCTGTTCTGCGCACATTCTATCTTTTTTCGGTCAACCTCCAAAATAAAGATCTTTTGGAGCGTTATACACCCTCTAATTCCTCACTCCAGACTGGGGCCTTGTCCCACTTGAAGGACCTTTAGAGCGCTATACACCCCTCCCCTTCTTTTCGCCTCATTTTCACTTTCACTTTTGTGATCATTCAGAAATAATCGGGAATTTCCAGCGACCGGAAATGATGCCGTTTACTGTGCCGGAAGTTGAATAACATAAACATCCGGTCTCTGTTTTTTCGAAACGTCTTAGATGAATGGCTACTGGTGTGAATAAATCGCTAAAAGAATGGGTAAACCCTGCGCTCTTTGAATGTGAGGAAGGAGCAGTATGTATTTGGGGCTGTTCTGCGCACATTCTATCTTTTTTCGGCCTTTAGAATTTTTTTCTCTCGATTGACCGGAAGTGATGGTCGAGCCGGAAATGACGATTTTGATGTCGCGCCGGAAATCCGGTAATATACGCGTCAATTGAATGCATCTGCGTCTCTCTCCTAGGATTTACTATTTAAATGGAAACCACACACAGAGTAGGATCGCTCCTGATGAAGTCGTTCTGAGCAACGACGAAACGCGTTGGGTGGTCTACCTTTTAAACCGCTTTGTTTATATGTCTTGGATTCTGGTATCCTAACAATCTGGGTCCTTTTTTGACTATTCACTTGAACTAATTTTGGCTTGATGGGCTGATTTGGTGCCCTATTACCCTTCCCCAAATCTTCCAATATTTATCTAATGATTGTTGTCGCCTGCCTGCTTAAATTTAAAAGCTGTTGCAATGCTTGAATTCAAAAAGCCGTTGCAATAATTTATCTTGCGACTATTATTGTCAATCACTATTTTGGTGCTTTATAGAACCTTTTGGGGTAAAAAAAGAGGGGGCAAATTTGTCCAAATCTTCAACTAAATCCGTTGTATGGTGTCAATTTAATCTTACACTAAATTCGGGAATGGGCACTGCTGAACTCAATGAATCAATGACGTGTTGACTTTTTGATATATCTGTGACTCCTCTCTGAATTCCTTTTAATAACCTTCTAAATTATTGAATTGGTGTGTTTGAATTTAAAACGCTGTTGTACCAACCTCTGAGACAAATTATTGCCTTCTGTTGCGTTATAGAAGAATTTAGATTAAAAAGAAGGGGCACAATCTATTCAAATGTATATACCCTTATATGGTCCCCTCCATTTCACCTTTCAATCTAATGGGTACTGTTGAAACCCTCGAAGCCTCAATATTAAGTTCTAACTGTGGACCCTGAAGAAACCTAACAAAAGAGTCTCTGTCTTAAACGACTTAAGACTTTTATTTTGTTGCCAGAAATTATGATCTCATATCACTTCTTTTTGGTTTTAAACGCTATTTCTTTGTCTTGTTAATTTGTGTTCAACCTTGAATAAAATTTAATCGTTTTCAAGGCACAATATTTGGCTGCACTGACGCCTGTGCCAGATTTATATCATTTACATTTTTTGAACAGCAGGGTCCAACCCTGCACTCTTCCACAATACCACAGAGGGGTTACTGTATGATGATACTTGCTGGCCTGGCACCAAAGGCACAATATCTTGGTGCACTGATGCCTTGACCAGAATCATATCTTTTCAATATAGGACCACATGGTCCCCCCCTGCACTCTTCCACAATACCACAGAGGGGTTACTGTGTGATGATACTTGCTGGCCTGGCACCAAAGGCACAATCTCTGGGTGCACTGACGCCTTGACCAGAATCATATCTTTTCAATATAGAACCACATGGTCCACCCCTGCACTCTTCCACAATACCACAGAGGGGTTACTGTATGATGATACTTGCTGGCCTGGCACCAAAAGGCACAATATCTGGGTGCACTGACGCCTTGACCAGAATCATATCTTTTCAATATAGGACCACATGGTCCACCCCTGCACTCTTCCACAATACCACAGAGGGGTTACTGTATGATGATACTTGCTGGCCTGGCACCAAAGGCACACTATCTGGGTGCACTGACGCCCATTACCAGATAAAAAAGTTTTCACTATAGGACTGCAAGGTTCACCCCTGCATTCTTCCACAATACCACAGAGGGGTTACTGTATGATAGTACTTGCCGGCCTGGCACCAAAAGCACAATATTTGGGTGCACTGCCACTGACGCCTGTATCAGATTCATATCCTCAGAGGGGTTACGGTGTGACGACACTGTTGGGGACGCTAAAGGACCAATTTTGAAGCACCTATTGTTACTTTCATCCAAAGCCTGCATAAGTTTCACAATAATTTAGCCAAAAAAATCAGTAAACTTTTCTGCGTGTACGAAAATGTCTCCTCTTGTCATACAGACTGCCGCCCCAAGCAGTTGTTTATTGATGGATTAAAGGAAAAGCTTTTACCGTCATATGAAACTTCATTTTTTTGTTTTTAAGTGTTTCTATACATCCTAGAAATCCACCACTTCACGGGCAGGTTATGGGGACCTCCTAGGCACGATATTTGAAGGAATTTTTCATTTTTATTTTTAACCCTTATTTCATGGAAAACTCACTGTCCCTTTAAAAACTTAGTTTTTTAACTTTTTGACCTTGTTTCCTGTCCACCAGGGCACTACCTGGACCCCCATACACCTTTTATGGCAAATATCTAGCATATATGCCATCTTGGGGGACACTCTAAAAACCGAATTTTCAGCCCAATTGACTTGCATTGAGTTTGAGTTCGGGTTCGGTACCGAACATTTGGGAAGTTCGGGTTCGGGCCCGAACCGAACTCGGGGGATGTTCGGCTCATCCCTACTGTAGTTTTAGAATTTGACATTTTATAATTATGTTGTCAACTTAATCCTGTTGTTTTATGTGACCAGCATTACAAACAATTTGTTCAAAAAATAATATGTCATTTGATGCCTCCCAGTATTTCTGATCACAGATCTCTTAGAAAATCATTGACCCTTTCTCTACCAACATCAACTATATTGGATCTGCAAGGCATCTGCAGGTGCTTCAATATCAATAGTTGATGTGGGCTGATTCTGGAGCAATGCAAGGAAGTCTTTTGCAAACAAAATTCATTTTCAAATGTGCTCCAGAATAGACCCCCAGCAGTAGCACCTTGGGAACAATACGTAATGTGGAAAAAAAAATAGATTAACCCCTTCACTACCAGATGTTTTTTGTTGAAAAAAATACAACTTTAACAAATACAGAGTAAGAGAGAATTTGCACAGAAATTGTTGTTCCAAGATCGTTAAACTATTTTAAATAATGTAAATTTGCTCATTTTTAATTTATGTATTCCTTTATCATTTACAGAAATATTGTTGGGATAAGAGGTTTAGAACCTCTAGATGGTGTTGTTTATTTTACACAATGTCACACTAAGGCTAGGGTCAGACGAACGCATTTTTATGTTGTCTGTGAAAAAGTGCGTTCGAACGAATGGACGCATTTTTTCACAGAATACGTGATAGCGGTCATACTATGCGCATTTTCGTCCGTGATTTTGTACGGATCATCAATAAAACACTTTTTGTGTCTGGACGTTATGTTGGCCGGACATTAGCAGCGTCTGACGTCTCCTAATCACGCACACACGCCGCTAGCGGGCGCAGCGCACTCTGTACGTCAGTACCTGCGGTTTCACGTTCTCGAAAAAATGCGTTCATTTTCCACTTGCGTTGCGCAGCCGGACTTTTGTGCGACCGTACTTCGTATATTGGCCGTCATTGCCCGGCATCTGCTGCTAGTGCGGCCGTGATTAAGTGCGGCTGCACGCGCGTTCGCACTGCCTCAGTCTGACCCTAGCCTTAGTCTGCATTATTAGCATACAGGCAGAAATGGACTTTGTGACAAAATACAGTAAATCTGATGAAGATTGATAATAAAATGGTCTGATCTCGTGCTTATGGGGATTTGTAGTGATTACATTGAGATTATTAGCAATACTAAAAAAATCAACACAATATAAAAATAATATCTGTACAGGGCAAAATACCTGTGTATGGGAATTACAGTAAAACCTTGTAAATGTAGTGTACAGTGATTTTCACTTATTATAACCCCCTAAATCTTATTCCTTTACAGCAGAGAGTGATCCGAGAGCTCTCCCTGTATGCTTCCCTCTCCCTGGTTATTTTAATGTAGCAGCAACTCTTTTGAACTTTTTGTTACAAAGAGGTTTGGGGTGCTCTTTACGGGTTGTTTTACAGCATTGCAGAGGGGCTGGAGTTAATTCTGTCTTAAAAAGATATGAAAATGAGGTTTGATATGCAGAGGCGTACTTATGGTATGTGGCACCCTGGGCAGATACTCCCTTTTGCACACACACCCCCATGAGCAAAAAAGGCTAACCAATAGAGGTGCTCTCAGTGTCCTTTAAGACAGTCTCTATTAGAAAGAGACACCTTCAGGTCCCATTATAGACTAGAAAAGTGGTTCCCAACCGTGGTCCTCAAGTACCCCTAACAGGTCAGGTTTTACATATATCTGAAGCACAACCAACACAGGTGATCTGATTTGCTGCTCAGTGATTGCAGGATTCAATCTGCTTTTATCCAAGGTAATCCTTAAAATCTTGCCTGTTACGGGTACTTGGGGACCGCGGTTGGGAACCACTAGACTAGTGTAAGGGGTCATGGAGGGGGTCTCACTATCAGTTGTGTTCTCAATGTTTTACACTGTCTTTTAAGAGCATCTCTTTGTTAGAAGGACCTTCTTTAAGGATCATAACCCATTCAAAATAAAACATAGCCCATGTAACTCCATATATATTGTCTGATACAACACCCGTAGCACACTGCCTACTACTCCTATCACTCTCAGGCAGTCCTCCATATACTCTAGAGCAGTGTTTCCCAAACCTGTCCTCAGGACCCTCCGCCTCACCAGGTTTGTCAGATATGTGATGCACAGCACAGGTGATATGATTTGCTGCTCAATGATTGCAGGATTCAGTCTGCATTTCACCCAAGGTGATCTGCAAAATATGGCCTGGTTAAGGGTCCCTTAGGAAAGGTTTGGGAAACACTGCTCTAGGGCCTCACAGCACGTTGTGCAAAGGAGAGGGGGCGCAGCGAGCAGACACAGCGCTGATTCAAGTGTGGCAGGGCAGTCAGCAGGAATCCAAATCCCTGGTACTAGAGGTTTGGATATTTTGCACCCCCCCCACCCAAGCACCAGTGTGCTTGTGACCCCTGACATCCGGGGCGCGCCCCCCCCCTTAGTACACTACTGTTGATATGCTAGTGAGTGCTTTGCAATGTAATTTAGTTCAAAATCAAATTAACCCGACTTAGGTAGTGAAAGGGTTAAAGAGCTCAGAGTACTTTTTTCCTTCCAAACTGTATTACGCACATGTAGTCGTTTTTGGCCAGCAGATGGTACCATCTACCTGCCAAATAGTGCATAAAGTGCAAAATGTACTTTGATGTTTTCAAGCACAGTTTTCATGTTTGTATAAGATAAATTTGTTTTCCATACATTCATTGGGTCTTGGAAGTGGTTTTATGGAGAACATTTTTGGTAGTGAAGGAATTAAGAACATAATAATTAGTTTTTTTTATATAGCACCAACATACTAGATGTGAGAACATGTTATAAGGGTCAATAAAAAGACGCTGACCTATTTAAGGAGGGTGATGTTCTGTCAAATGGGCAAAATGTTTTTTTGCCCATGACAGAGGCACTTTAAAAGTATAGCCTCACAGCAAGAACAACAAGTGACCTTGCAATTGCTCATCATCCTCGAGCTGTCTGCAAATTAGCACTTATTATAGAAGGTATAGGAAGCATTCATTTACAGTAATATGCCATAACAGCCGAACAATATTTTTGTTGTTTTCATCTGGACTATAACGGGAGTGGTCAATCATTGATTGATGGAGTGAAGGTGATGTCTCTACTCTGAAGCACTGTCACAAGCAGGTTTCTGTTGCTATGACCACTTAAATCAGCTTATGTTTTCATGGTGTATGGCTAGTGTATCCATTAAGGCCCGTGTCAGACAAACACAGTGATCACGTCCATGTTGCCGCACAGATTAACATCCGTGGTAGCATAGAATCATGATCAATAGAGACCTACACACGAAGTACGTGCGCACCGAAGTGGGGACGCACCACCCAGATGGCAATGGACGCAATTTAGGCAAGAACGTAAAATCGCTAAGACGGACGCGCAGAGTGCGCCACGTCCGCATAGCGTTCTGCGCGCGTGAGGACACTAAGTCAGACGCAGCGCATTTGCGACATGCAGCACCTTGACGCACAAAATGGCTTTTCATATCATTTTCCAATTTGTATCATTTTTCATATTAATTTTATTTCCCATAGTTCCTTTTTTTCCTACATCTGTCAACAAAAACGGACCGTGTGGTGTCTACAGTATCTTCCGTCAGCACGTCTGTCCGTTATGCACGCACGCAGAGTGCGCTCTGACTGCGTTCATCTGACATTAGCGTTAAGAAACAAGAACTTAAAAAAGTAGATTTAAAATGTATATATATATTTCCTGTAGGTTTGCGTCTAGCAAATGTGTTTTGTGGCAAAGGAAATCAGTATTTTATTCCACAGGAGAGATTAATTCCCTTGTGATTAACATCAGCAAAGTAATAATAAGAATTTATTGAGTTGTCATGGCAACCAAATCTAAAGGAAGAAAAGGCGTATGTGAGTAGCAATATTCCAAAACTAAAGATAGTCAAAGAAAACAAAAGGCATTCAGCAAAAGAAAGTATATCAGATAAATATAATACACTGAGATATACTGTAGAATCATGTGAAAAATGAAGATTATAAATCAGAGATTATTTAGATAAGATTATTATCTATTTTTACATAATATGTTTATGGTTGACTCATTCATTTCAGAATATCAAACTATACTTATGTATGTGTTTGGTGAAACCGGTGTTTCCTGATATTTCTTTTGTCAAGAATGGATTATTAACAATGTGGAATATGTGTAATGTGTGCGAGGAAACCTAAGTGAGTAGGTAGAATAGGTTCCAGCACAAAAATCCACTATGTAAATAGTGGTAACGAAACACCTTAAATTTTTTAAGATGGAGAATTGTATTTATCAAAATTGGTCACAATAAGCGAACAGGTATTCAAACCTAAATGTATATAGAAAGCTGATCTGTTTGAACTAATCAGACAGATCACAAGGCAAAAGTGACCGAAACTACGGATAAAAATAAATCTTTATTGTGGCATAAAGGCAAATACTAAAAACTGATTTCAATATGATCACATTGGACATACATACATCAACACAAAATTGAGTAAAAAAAGTGTTCAGAAAGCAAGCATCTCTATACATATATATATAAAGCGTCAGAGATTAAATATTCTCATCCAACCAGTTGGTACTGATAAATAGGGAAATAAAGCTTGATAATAATCGGGAGCCAGAGAACACATAAAAGAAAGAGAGTAGAATACCCTCAATATGCAGCTGTATGCAAACATAAAATGCTCGCGGTGTAATCATCAATGTTGTAGGGCATACAGCCCCTCAAAGGCTCCCTATGTATACAGTGCTTAGTGAAGGCAAAAAATCGAAGCATCAATTGGCAGGTAAAGACTTGAGGACACACTGTCCATACAACAGATAGCTGTGATACCAGCGCAACAGCAAATTGCCAAATATCCACAAATTGAGGGAGATTTGGGGGTAAGGGTTAGCTGCCCATAGAGAGAACGCACCCGACTCGCGTTTTTCACCTTACACAGGCTCGTCAGGAGTGCTGGGAATGTGAACGAAATGACCGTGTGTATTTAAGCCCACTTACAAGAGGTTAGATCCATAATTAACCAATCAGAGTAATAGAATGTAATTGTTGCACGATAATGTGAAACAGTTGACTGATTGGCATGTGCATCATCCAATCCAAAACAGGAATTCATTGGTAACTATGGTTACATTGCACAGTGACTGGATACCAATTGCTGGGCGATAAATTGATTGACATCTAGTTCTATCAATGAGATGATGGTATAGTTCCGAGATCACAGCGCCCGGCATATTGTGCAGATGTAAGCTCATATTCCTATCTGCATATTTAATTTATCTCTTAGTTGCACAGTGTGACAATCATGATTCAGATATGAATATGAGCTTACATCTGCACAATATGCCGGGCGCTGTGATCTCGGAACTATACCAACATCTCATTGGTAGAATTCTCAATCAATTTATCGCCCAGCAATTGGTATCCAGTCACTGTACAATGTAACCATAGTTACCAATGAATGCCTGTTTTGGATTGGACGATGCACATGCCAATCAGTCAACTGTTTCACATTATCGTGCAACAATTCCATTCTATCACTCTGATTGGTTAATTATGGATCTAACCTCTTGTAAGTGGGCTTAAATACACACGGTCATTTCGTTCACATTCCCAGCACTCCTGACGAGCCTGTGTAAGGCGAAACGCACGTCGGGTGCGTTCTCTCTATGGGCAGCTAGCCCTTACCCCCAAATCTCCCTCAATTTGTGCATATTTGGCAATTTGCTGTTGCGCTGGTATCACAGCTATCTGTTGTATGGACAGTGTGTCCTCAAGTCTTTACCTGCCAATTGATGCTTCGATTTTTTGCCTTCACTAAGCACTGTATACATAGGGAGCCTTTGAGGGGCTGTATGCCCTACAACATTGATGATTACACCGCGGGCATTTTATGTTTGCATACAGCTGCATATTGAGGGTATTCTGCTCTTTCTTTTATGTGTACACTGGCTCCAGATTATTATCAAGCTTTATTTCCCTATTTATCAGTACCAACTGATTTGGATGAGAATATTTAATCTCTGACGCTTTATATATATATGTATAGAGATGCTTGCTTTCTGAACACTTTTTTTACTAAATTTTGTGTTGATGTATGTATGTCCAATGTGATCATATTGAAATCAGTTTTTAGTATTTGCCTTTATGCCTCAATAAAGATTTATTTTTATCCGTAGTTTCGGTCACTTTTGCCTTGTGATCTGTCTGATTAGTTCAAACAGATCAGCTTTCTAGGTAGAATAGGTTATTGCAGGGATACTCCATTATAAAAACAGGGGGGTATGAATCCCCCTTGGCCTCCCCACCTCCCTAGAGCAGCAATATACATCACAGAGCTGTACATTGAGGCCTAAACCCCCAATGGGAGTTTCCATATTAAAGTCACTCTTTTCCAAATGATCCTTTATTGAACCCCTTCAATTCCAAGATCAACTCTACTTGATCTGCAAGGCACCTCTTGGAACCCCAGGAACAATTATAGTTAACCCCTTCAAGCCCAAAATTGAGTTATCTCAATATTGCATTGTAATGCGCTGAAAAACACTCATTAGCATATCAAAAGAGCATTTTCACACCTTGTAAAACCAAGAATAATGTCTACCCTGTGGAGAAAAAAAATCCTTTGTTTTATATCTCTTCAAACACCATGGATAGACACAAACCAGCTGCATATAGCAACCCTAAACCTCACTGTAACAAAATGTTCAAATAGATTACTGCTGCATTACAGCTGCCAGAGAGAGAGAGAGAGTGCAGAATACAGGGAGAGCTCTGTGCTCACTCACTGCTGTACATGGATAAGATTCAGGTTGTTGTATAGTGACTGAAAATCTATGTACAGTACATGTACAAGGTGTTACTGTAATCTCCATATAGAAGAATTATGACACATGCAGATATTATTTTTATATTCTATTGGTATTTTGTGGAAACTGCATTGCTAATATTCTCATTATGATCCCTAAAAATCCCCAAAAGCAGCAGATCTGAACACTTTTTTATTATTTTTATTTATCACAGTCACTGTATCTAACACAAAGGTGTTTTCTGCACGTATGATAATAATACATTTTTTTGCATTTTATGCTCCAGCCCCCAAAGTTTTAGCACTGTGAGCATGATGCCCGAGGTGCTAACATTTTATAATCAGCTGGGAATATGTCCTCATGACATCTCCCCAGCTGATCCTGCAAGGAGACCAGAGCTGCAGTAACTCCATTTGGCCAGCAGATGGCGACGTCTGCCTGCCCAAATAGGTTATTACAGTAGCGAATGCATTTGAATATTTAAAAATATTATTTCCTTTGATAGACCTAGCAAGTTTTAAAAGTCCATATAAGTCCAAATAAGTCATATTAAGATTTTTTTTCCCTGCATTTCCAGGGATGCACTGATAAGCATAAAGCAATTTCAATAAGTTAATGTATTCTTCTCAGTAAAACATTTACTAAATATTTTTAGTATCTATCAGTGAATGAAATGCTAAATAAAGAATAAAGAAATCTATAGCAGGATTACATATTAATTAAAAAGAATGTGTGTATCTTATTTCATTAGTATACATGGATATATACTGGGTTAATGTAATGTGCTTAACATAAATCTTCTACTTGAACCTGTTTTTGCTATAATGTTGCAATACTTATTATATTTTTATTTGGACCTCTAAATCATACAGTAACATTTTCCATTGAATGGACTGTGTATATGTACATCCACTAAAAATATATTGTACCTTTAATAATACGTCGTTCTTTGAGGAAAAAAAGTATTAAATATTGTATTTTATAGTCCGCATTGGCAGACTTTTTCAGTTTCCCATTCAGAATCTGAAAATTCTGTTGCTGTATTTCCACAGCAACTCAAGGTGCGAGATATATTTGGTTTCTATGCAATTCACTCTATATTTACACTACAAAAATATTTCTACTGTAAATGCGTTTTATGTAGACATGGCAGGCAAGGAAACCTAGAAATCTATCCAGGATATTAACTAAAGGGTTTTATTTTCCAAAGATCTAAAGTCTTTAAACATAAATGTTCTTTTTTTCCAGGGGCCTGTTCATTAAATCATGGGGAGTTCCAAGTGTATTTCAATTTTAGGTGAAGTCACTAGAATAAAATGGAAAATTAACAACTCAAATACTGTATAAGCTAAAGTAAGCTTTGTTGGAACTACCTCATTCTACATGTTACAAAATATATTTAAGTTGGATTTATTGGATCATAATTAAAGGGGGATGTAAAATCTATAAAACACCTACTGATCATATCAAATAATATACTAACCTACAGTATATCAGAACTCAGAAGATATACACAAAGAATGATAAAGTAAATTGGTAGGATACTGTTCCAGACACTAAAGGAAAGACACTGGTGGAGGCTTGATGGGTAACGGCAGAGGCTTGGAGTGATCACTGCAGAGGTTTGAGGCTTGGAGGAAACATGGCTGACGATTGGAGGGAACATAGCAGAGTTGTCAGGAAGCAGCTTCAGGCGTAGCTCAAACCTACAGGGTTATTCAAAGAGAGCCGATCTGGCCCCGAAATGTAACTGGATACTGAAATTCAGCGTATGGTTATATTTCCTGGCCATTTGGCTATTCTGAGAGCAGGCAGTTCACCAAATCCTGGCGAATTGCCTGCACATACGGTGCCTGTTCGTTGCCTGTTCGAGGGCAGTGAAATCCCCATAGAGGAACAATGGATCGTCTATTCAGAGAACACAAAACAGCAGTGAAAAGTTGCCAAAATGCCCAGCTGTTTGGTGGTTTCATTCGACAGGTTTATTCAGGAGAATCCCATAGGCTTCAATGTTAAAAATATTCAAGTTTTAATTCAAAATCTAATTAACCGTTTATTATTTTATTCTGCAGTAAAAAGTCTCTTTATAGATTTTTTTGGATCTTTTAGGCCCTTTTTTTGTATTTTTTTGCAAACATTTTCTGTTTTTTTTTATCGTTTTTTCTTTTTTCTGTAACAGACCTTTTAATTATCATTCATTGGATCTTACAGTTGTGTTCAAAATTATTCAACCCCCAATGCTGTAAAGGGTTTTAGGGAATTTAGTGTACATTTGTAATTGTGTTCAGAATGAAATCCTACAAGGACTTTTTAAAGAACCATATGCAACTAAAATGACATCAATTGGTTTTGTAATACAGTAGTAAATGTTTCTTTTGTGAATTCTTCATTGACACAATTATTCAACCCCTTAAAGACTACCACTCTGAAGAACAGAGGTTCATTCAAGTGTTTTCAATCAGGAATTGAAAACACCTGTGGATGTCATGGAGCAGCAATAAAGCATAATAAGCACCAATTAGGCAGCTTTAAAATGACTGTGATACTCAGCTCCTTCTAGACATTTACTGGTGTGGTTACAAACATGGTGAAGTCAAGAGAATGATCGAGGAAGACAAGAGAAGAGGTGATTACTCTTCACAGGAAGGGCAATGGCTATAAGAAGATTGCAAAGATGTTAAACATACCAAGAGAGACCATAGGAAGCATCATTCGCAAATTCAAGGCAAAGGGCACTGTTGAAACGCTACCTGGTCGTGGCAGAAAGAAGATGCTGACTTCGACTGCTGTGCGCTACCTGAAGCGTAGAGTGGAGAAAAGTCCCCGTGTGACTGCTGAGGAACTGAGAAAAGATTTGTCAGATGTGGGTACTGAAGTTTCAGCTCAGACAATACGGCGCACACTGCGTAATGAAGGCCTCCATGCCAGAACTCCCAGGCGCACCCCCTTGCTGTCTCCAAAGAATAAGAAGAGTCGACTGCAGTATGCCAAAAGTCATGTGGACAAACCACAGAAGTTTTGGGATAGTGTTCTGTGGACTGATGAAACAAAATTAGAACTGTTTGGGCCCATGGATCAACGCTATGTTTGGAGGAGGAAGAACAAGGCCTATGAAGAAAAGAACACCTTGCCTACTGTGAAGCATGGCGGGGGGTCAATCATGCTTTGGGGCTGTTTTGCTTCTGCAGGTACAGGGAAGCTTCAGCGTGTGCAAGGTACCATGAATTCTCTTCAGTACCAGGAGATATTGGATGACAATGTGATGCAGTCCGTCACAAACCTGAGGCTTGGGAGACGTTGGACCTTTCAACAGGACAATGATCCCAAGCATACCTCCAAGTCCACTAGAGCATGGTTGCAGATTAAAGGCTGGAACATTTTGGAGTGGCCATCGCAGTCACCTGACTTAAATCCGATTGAGAACCTCTGGTGGGACTTAAAGAAAGCAGTTGCAGTGTGCATGCCTAAAAATGTGACTGAACTGGAGGCTTTTGCCCATGACGAATGGGCGAAGATACCCGTAGATCGCTGCAAGACACTTGTGTCAAGCTATGCTTCATGTTTAAAAGCTGTTATAACTGTAAAAGGATGTTGTACTAAGTACTAAGATTGAATGTCACTTGGGGGTTGAATAAAACTGATAATGATGTGAGCACAGAAAACACTCAATTTCAGTGGGGGTTGAATAATTTTGAACACAACTGTATATGTAAATTTCAGACATTTTCGTTCAGTAGTTTTTTTTGTAAACAGTGTTTCAAATTTCAAACTTTCAAGCGTACTTTTGTGTATTTTTTTCACCCCGTTCGTCTGCGTGTCGGCTTTTTCCGGCAGCTGCTCTGCTGCGCTGTGATTGGTGGCTAGTCAGGTTTTTCCGGTGTGTTCAGCGAGGTTTTTGCAGCAGTTTCAACGGGTTTTCAGTGACTGTTGGGCGAGTGTTCTGTGGGTTTGCAGCGAGTATTCCCTGCACTACCGGGGCCCTGAGGTGCTAGCTGAATACACCGCAGGGTCGGCGAACTAGGATCGCCGAATCGCCCCGAAGTGCAGGGAACGAAAAGTCACTGAACGTGCGGTGAGTTTTCGTATCTCTTTGAATAACCCTGCTAGTGTTCGGCAATGCTCGTACAGGTAGAGGGTTGTTACTTCCTTTTAAAGGAAGTCCTTCATGACTCCTGACCACACCTGTGGTAGCCAGGGAGCAACAGTGCAAACCCGGGCACAGAGCATGGGGTGCACTTGAGCAGCTGGGAAAACCAGGAGTGGAATGATGATGGAGTCGGCCCGATTGGCCCTAGAGCGGGTACGGGTCTTGGATTATTTCAGTTTCTCAAGGCTTTCTTCCTGACAGATACGTGACACAAATAATTGGTTATTTTAATTGTTTTTTTTTTTTAATCAAGGCATGAGTGGATCAGGGCTGATAACCGGTCTAGGGAAAGCTTGGGTGGAGCCAATAGAAAGGTCCAATATTGCGACCAATTATGAGCAGAGTGTGACGTGGTGGGCAGGCTTTGGGTTGTCCTGGTCAGCTGTTGATCAAGTGTGACTCCTCTCCCATCACATTACAATAGGAGAGGAGAAGGCTGACACACTAGCTGTGGGTAAATAGCTGAGTATGTGAAGTAGTGGGGTGTATGGGGGATCTGCTGGAAGATGGAACAGAAAAGGTTTAATGAGGGGTTATGGAGTGAGCAGATGGGCCCTTTTCAGAATAATAAAAAGGTAATGCCCACCTTGTACTGTACTAACAGACACTGCATCCTGCCAGAGCCATAATACTGGCACAGCAGAAAGGTCCAAATACAAAACCTCTGCTGTATATTGCTGCATTGTAGTGTAACTTCCCTTATGTAGTGAGAGTGCAGAGTATACTCGCAGCCGGGGAGGGGGGAGGTCTGCCTCCCTCTGGCTTCCATGCTGCTCGACGTCTGGTTCTTTCCCTTCACGTGCTGTTTTCCCCCATCTGAAAGTCCCGCCCGCGATTAACTTCTGGATTAGCCTTCACTGTCTGGATGCTGCCCGCTGACTGACATCACTGGAACACCGCATGGCGGGAGATGTAGTTCACTTTACACGCTGTAGATGATTGAAAATTCAAATTTTATTGCATTTTTTGTTACAATATTCAGGCATCAAAATTAATTAAAATTAAATGAAAGGTACAGTCAGCCAGACCAAAAAAACTTCTGAGCGTCAACATGAAGGACGTCGCAAATGCGCTGCGTCTGACGTCGCGTCATCATGCACACAGGTGTGCACGTACTACATGTTTTGGTCTCTATTGATCACAAATGAATGCTACGACGGACGTTAAACTGTGCGGCGGCACAGACGTGATGACTGTGTTCGTCTGGCGCTAGCCTAAACATGATGAGTAAAAGCGGTAAAAAATTAGCTCAGCAAACAGAGGTGAAATGGCTGAGCAGTGAAGGGGTTAAGCCTATCCTCCATTGCTAAATCCAGGCTTTTACAGTACATACACCACTGGTGGCTCTTAGAAGTTCATTTTATGTCAATTTTTATTTAAACTAAACAGTTTACATACCTGTAGGAATAAAGAGAGTACCAGCAATTATAAAACTGCCTTGTTCTGGTATCCTGTAATCTTTACTGCCTTTTTTAAATTTTTTATTATAAAAAGATAAGCAATTTTAATAAAAATTAAAAACGAAGAAAATAAAAGATTAATTTTGTTGTGTTAATTTTTTTTTTACACATTGCACTGTACATTATTAAAAAAAAAAGCTAAAAAAAATTCCAAAGCTAAAGAGGGATTAATAAGTATAAACTTTATAATTTTCTACTTTTTATCCATAATCAAAGACGGTAATTGTAAAGCTAGGAAATTGTTTTTTTTTGTTTTTTTTTACAATCTTAATTTTCAGACTTTTATACATACAGACACCAGAAACAATATCACATCTATAGAAATATATGCATTTTTTTCTTAAAATCTGGGTCTTCTAACATAGTATGCAAATGAAAAGCTTACAAACCCCTAATTAAATACACAAATATATCATTGTTAACACATTTTTTGCAACCAGAAGAAAACAACAGCAAGCAAACAGAAAAAAAAACCCAAAAACAAAACCCACACTGCCGTGGCCCACGAACCCTAACATCGGGGTGATAACATATCATACTACCGGCCCAACATATTTCTCCCACGGTCCCCACAACTTATCATTAATATGAAAAAAGAAAGAACTTCCTTGCAGGGCAATAAAATTAGTATAAGTAGAAATACATTACATATCCTTATAACTTATAGTCTTAATAGACAAACTTTTTCACCATTACAGAGACAATATTATTTGTACACAGAGTTAGAGTGCCGTCTTGTGGCTTAAGGAAAAATTGTCCTTTGGGATAACTCAAACCGGAAAACTCTTTGTTTACTTTAAAACAGTCAGTGCAATACATACATTGAAAAAAAAAAATGATAAAGAGATAGCGCAAAAATATATATACGGTTATAGTATTGAATGTAATATTGTCACCCGATATTACTTATCAATATTGCGGGAATGGAAGTTGGGATTGTCCACTGTCCAGACACAAATCCAACAGGAGGAAAAAGGACCAAATCGATGGGTAAAATCAGGGGGGGGGGATAGCAGTAGGCTTTCAGGACAAATCTTCTAGAAAGCACAATATTCTCCTGTTCCTGTCTTCTCCCTCTCTTAGGGCATAATGTAGTTCACTCAAAGAGAACACAATACAAGTGCTCACATAGTGCAATAACTTCTTACAATAGAGAAATGTAGAAAGGTACTGCACTCACCGAGGTTGGAGCCTGTCAGGTCATTAGGCTCATTTTCACACGCATAAGTGTTTCTTTAAGACAAAAACAACTAAAAAACGCCCCTCTGTACGTTCGTCTGGGTTTGGTGGCTCAATGATTCATAAAGCCCATCCAGCAAGGTACAAGGCATTTAATGGGTTAAATACATTAAAACATATAGACAACAAAGATTATGCAGAGGGACAATCTGAGATCTCGTAAGGCCAGAGAGAAGGTTACAATAGTCCAGGCGGGACATATTAAAAGCTTGGGTGAGCATTTTAGCAGAGTTCTGATTAAGACAGGGATGGAGGCGTGCAATGTTTTTTAGGTGAAAGTAGCAGGATTTGGTTAGCAACCGAATGTGAAGAGTAAAGGAGAGATCAGAGTCTAGAAGGACACCAAGGCACCGGGCCTGTGAGGTGGAAGTAATAGTGGCACCATTCACATGAAGGGAAATGGGTGCCGGAGTGCTAACTCCAGAGGGAGGGAAGACGAGAAGTTCAGGTTTAGGGAGGTTGAACTCTAGAAAACAGGAACTCATCCAGTGGTGAGAGCTGAGAGGCAGGCAGTAAAATGGACCAGCACGGGAGGAGAGAGATCAGAAGCAGAAAGGTAGATTTGGGTGTCGTTGGCATAGAGATGATATTGAAGTCCAAAAGAAACACATGAGGTTGTCAAGAGAGGCGGTATAGATCGAGAAGAGTAGGGGACCTAGACCAGAGCTCTACAGGGACCTTGAGGTACTCCAACTGAGAGAGGAGTTGGGGGGGGCAGAGGTGCCAGCAGAGAGAGAGAGAGGTAGGAAGAGAACCAGGAGAGAGCAGAGTCACTGTGGCCAAGTTGACGCAGCGTGAGGAGTAGGAGAGGGTGGTCAACAGTAATAAAAGGCAGGGAAAAGATCAAGAAGAATAAGGAGGGAGAAGTGACCTTTGGTTTTAGCAGCTACAAGGTCATTAGTCACCTTGTTCAGAGCAGTTTCAGTGAAGTGCTGGGATCGACAGTCGGACTTGTGCGAATCAAGTACTGACAGGGGTCTGAACAAAAGGAGAGCCCAGGGATCAAACCCAGTAACCCTCCTAAATACCACAGAAAGAAAACATCTCACCTTAACCCAAAACTGCTATTGCCTTTTGTTTTTAGAAAGAATGCCACTTAATCTCTCATTATTGCCCTGCGCCACCTACAGGCTGCTTACAGAATAGTTACTGTTGAAATCCCAGAACGTTACTAAACAACAAAAACAAAATAAAAATGTGGTATAGGTATCTCTTTACATTTCACAATCCAATTAATTTGCATTCCGGTACAATTACATAAAACAGACCCAGATTGTACCTAGTTTATAGGAAAATAAAATGTCTTCAATATTTTTGTTCACTAATGCTGTGTTCACTTGGGTATTTTTCAGGAAAAACGAGCCCCAGAGATACCGTATAATTTTTGAGCTTCTTGATAGACTGTCGTATGACAAAGACATTGATTCCTTCCCATTGAAAAGCGTGAAGGTTCATGAATTCTACAACCCTGACACATATGAACAGGGCCGCCATCAGGGCATTACGCCCCATGCTGCCGTAAGGGGCCTGGGCCCGGTGGGGGCCCGGGTCGCCCGGGCCCGGGGGGGTCCTGGGCCCCCGTCGGCAGCGGCGTCGCCCTTTTACAGCTCCGGTATCGGACCCGATGAGTCCGAATCCGGAGCTGTGTCTCTGCTGCAGGAGCCGGAGGAGACACTGTGTCTCCTCCGGCTCCTGGCAGCTTCACTGGCTGGCTGGGCGGGGCCAAGCAGCGTGTGGGGGCCTCCCAAGCACGTTGCTTTGGCTCCTCCCCCTCCACTCAGTGAAGCTGTGCACCTGAGATGGAGGGCCCGGGCTGAAGACAAGAAGACAGAAGAAAAGAAGATTGAAGAAAAGAAGAGCTGAAGGAAGGAAGACAGCGGAGTGGTGAGTCAGGGCCCAGCCTAGAGCCCAGACCCAGGGCCCAGGGCCCAGGGCCAGGCCCCAGACCTCAAGGCCCAGACCCAGGGCCCAGACCCCAAGGCCCAGACCCCAAGGCCCAGACCCAGGGCCCAGACCCCAAGGCCCAGACCCCAAGGCCCAGACCCAGGACCCAGTCCCCAAGGCCCAGACCCAGGGCCCAGACCCCAAGGCCCAGACCCCAAGGCCCAGACCCAGGGCCCAGACCCCAAGGCCCAGACCCCAAGGCCCAGACCCAGGGCCCAGACCCAGGACCCAGTCCCCAAGGCCCAGACCCAGGGCCCAAACCCAGGGCCCAGACCCCAAGGCCCAGACCCAGGGCCCAGACCCCAAGGCCCAGACCCCAAGGCCCAGACCCCAAGGCCCAGACCCCAAGGCCCAGTCCGCAAGGCCCAGATCCAGGGCCCAGACCCCAAGGTCCAGACCCAGGGCCCAGACCCCAAGGCCCAGACCCCAAGGTTCAGACCCCAAGGCCCAGACTCCAGGGCCCAGACCCCAAGACCCAGGGCCCAGACCCAGGGCCCAGGCCAGACCCAGGGTCCAGACCCCAGGTACCAGGCCCAGCCTAGACCCAGGGCCCAGACCCCAGGGACCAGGCCCCAAGTCCCAGCCCCAGGGACCAGACCCCTCTGGTCCCAGACCCAGGGACCAGAGCCCAGACCCAGGGACCAGACCCAGGGTCCAGACCCCAAGGCCCAGACCCCAAGGCTCAGACCCCATGCCCCAGACTCCAGGGCCCAGACCCCAAGGCCCAGACCCAGGGCCCAGACCCCAAGGCCCAGACCCAGACCCCAGGGACCAGACCCCGAGGCCCAGACCCAGGGACCAGACCCCAGGCCAAACCCAGGGTCCAGACCCCAGGGACCAGACCCAGCCTAGACCCAGGGCCCAGACCCCAGGGACCAGGCCCCAAGTCCCAGACCCAGGGACCAGAGCCCAGACCCAGGGACCAGACCCCAAGGCCCAGACTCAGGGCCCAGACCCCAGGCCAGACTCAGAGCCCAGACCCCAGGGACCAGACCCCAAGGCCCAGGGACCAGAGCCCAGACCCAGGGCCCAGACCAGACCCCAAGGTCCAGAGCACAGACCCCAAGGCCCAGGGCCCAGACCCCAAGGCCCAAACCAGACCCAGGGACCAGCCCCAGACCCAAAGGCCATCATATACAGCCCGTTACTGTGAGATTTATTGCTGTGGATTCTGTGATACGTTCATACACACCGCATATTACTTTGAGTTTTATTGCTGTGGATTCTGTGATACGCTCATACACACTGCACATTACTGGGAGTTTTATTGCTTTGGTGCTATGTTATGTCCTTTTTTCTTTTTTTGAAGGGGGAGAAAAGCTGTTAGAGGTTGAGGGAGTGCCGGGGGGGGCCCCGGGGGGCCCAATCGTGAGGTTTAGTAAGGAGCCCCATCATTTCTGATGGCTGCCCTGCATATGAAAATGACATTGCCCTGCTGGAAGTGATCAACATACATAACAAACCAGAGTGCATGCAATATGATAATAGCCTAGCACCTGCCTGTGTACCATGGTCCCCATATCAGTTTATTCCAGGGGACAGCTGTGTAGTTTCTGGATGGGAATGAGAAGATAAACATTAGTTTTTTTAATAAAATTAATATTTTCTTTTAAATCACCTCTTCGGTGTAATTTACACATTATTAAAGACGTACAATAAAGGTTAAATTTTATTCTATTACGACATATGTCCTGTCCAACATCCTCCCTGTGGGGTTTTTCTTGCATCTTTGCTACCCAAAACAAGAGATGGCAGCTGAATGAGATCTGATACTGAGCAAATAACACTTTAATTTGGCCCCTCGCCATGTCCATTGTATACATTTCACACAATACTAGTCAATAGGTTGGTTTTCTGAACTTCTGACCCATATAGTCCATTCTATGTCCAATGACTCACAGAGAGGAACCATAGCTGTAAAGTAGGGATGAATATTTTTGCAAGAAGACATCCAGTTGTTTGAAGATCTGTACAGTCTCTGATCTAGGGTTGCCACCTTTTCTTGAAGCCAAACCCGAACACTAACAACGCGTAGCAAAATATTTTTGCTGCTCACGGGTATACGCGCAGACACTCATTCACACACATATACATGTCCTTCCCTTTCACATCACATTTTAGTCCCTTTCACTCCCCAATCCTCAAATCAGACCTTTTAGCCCCAAATCAGCCCCTCTCTGAACCACATATCGGTCCTTTAATCTGCAAATCAGCCCCTTTCACCCCAAAACTTCCTCACACTGTACACATACAGATGAGAAAAAGAGAGAGTTGAGAGAAAGGGGGGTGAGGAGAAAAGGGGGGACAGGATGAAAAGGGGGGAGAGAGGGGGATTAAAGGGGGAGAGAGAAGCAGGAGAAAGGGGAGAAAAGGGGGAGAGGCAGGAGAGAGGGGAGAAAAGTGGGGAGAGAGAGGCAGGAGAGAGGGAGAAAAGGGGGAGAGGCAGGAGAGAGGGAGAAAAGGGGGAGAGGCAGGAGAGATGGGAGAAAAGGGAGAGAGAGGCAGGAGAGAGGGGAGAAAAGGGGAGAGGCAGGAGAGGGGAGAAAATGGGGAGAGAGGCAGGAGAGGGGAGAAAAGGGGGAGAGAGGCAGGAGGGGGAGAAAAGGGGGAGAGAGGCAGAGAGGGGAGAAAAGGGGGAGAGAGGGAGAAAAGAAGGGAGGGGTGACAAGGAGGGAGAGAGAGGCAGAAGAGAGGGTGAGGGGGGAAAGGGGGGAGAGGCAGGAGAGAGGGGAGAGGGGAAAGGGGGAAAAAGGGGGAGAGAGTGGAAAGTGAGGAGAAAAAGGGGGTGGAGGGGAAGAGGTTGAAACGAAAGGGGGACAGTGAGATGAGAAGGGTGTAAAGGGGGAAGGGTGGAGAGGGAGGAGGACTAGGGAAAATGGGGTGGAGCAGGAGAAAGGGGGGAAGAGACAGAGTCCTGCTCTACCTGCATTACCCAGCTCCTTCCAGCAGCTCCTCAGTCCTTCTTCCCTGTCCCAGCAGCTCCACATGTCACAGCCAGCAAGCACGTGGTTTGGAGCATGTGAGGGAGCAAGGGGCTGATAGGAGGAAGCAGAGTGGGGAGGAGATATCACTGCAGACCACCCCCACACTGCCAGTGATTGGTGGAGTGTTTCTTCACTCACACGCAGCCTGGGTGTGAGTGAATAAATCATTCCAGAGTCCCAGCAGCCTCATGTGTCCGGGTGACAGGTGACCCCAAACCCGGACACATGACCCAAAAAACGGACAGTCTGGGTCAAAACTGGATGGGCGGGAACCCTACTCTGATCCAACCACCTCAACAGGCAGAGAATTCCTCAGCTTAAGTTATTAATTCAGTTATTAGTCATTTCTAGCTATTCTTGTATGAGGTTATCTGTGGATGTGTTGGGGTCTACTCATTTCAACCTTTAGAATTCCGTCTGAGAAGTCCCACATTAATTAACAAGTTCATTGTCAGGGATCTGGCCTAGCATTGTGTGCAGGTGGGGTTGGTGTGAGCCAAAGATGCAGCGAAGGGATAAGGCCCGTGTCAGATGAACGCAGTGATCACTTCCGTGTTGCCGCACAGTTTAACATCCGTCGAAGCATAGAATCATGAGCAATAGAGACACACACAATAAGGGCTCTATAACGCTCTTAGCGTAAAACGCAGATGCAAGGGAGGAAAAACTGCGCCCGCAGTTTTCCCCCTTGCACCTGCATTTTAACACTGGATTACAATGCAGGCGCAAAAAATGCTGCCTGCATTGTTATCGAGCGTAAAATCTTAGATGCTCGCGGCAGCGCTTAACGCAGCCACGAGCATCCACTCGCTGGAGTCCATAGGACACCATTGAGCTCCTCCCTGCCAGATACGTGACCAGCCAGATCCGGCCAGTCAGCGTAGGGATACGCAGGGAGAGACTGGGGAGTTCTTTCCCTGCTCCCGCCGGCCGGAGGAGGCGATCGGAAGCGCAGTCTTCGCCGCGGGACAGAGGGTGAGTATATGTTCTGTTAATTTTTAAAGCTGGTGTTAACGGATTCTGCGGTGTTAACGGAAACCACTAACACAGACGCGCAGAGTGCGCCACGTCCACCACGTCCGCATAGCGTTCTGTGTGTGGTGAGGAGACATCAGACGCAGCGCATTTGCGACATCAGCACCTTGAAGCGCAAAATGCCTTTTCATATCCTTTTTCATATTAATTTTGTTTCCCATATTTCCCTTTTTTTCTACATCCGTCATAAAAAACGGACTGCGTGGTGTCTACAGTATCTTCCGTCAGAACATCCGTCCGTTGTGCACGCACACAGAGTGCGCTCTGACTGCGTTCGTCTCACTCTAGCCTTAGTCAGACAGATTACGGGGTACCAACAGGTAGAGTTTTTTTTGAGGTGTTACGCGTCGGTACGCCGTACCGGCACCTCATCGCCAGCCGCCCTTTAATTTTTGACAGCTCCGATATCGGATTCTCGGACTTCGAATCCGGAGCTGTCTCATCCGTGGAGGGGTAGATCCAGCAGTCTCTGCGTTCTTTCCTTTAACGAGCAGACGCCTGCATGAATATCTGCCGCTCGCCTGGGATCCCTCCTCCAGCCTGCTGCGATCGAGATCGCGGAGTTCACGTGAACTCCGCGATCTCGCGAGATCACGGCTGGCTGGAGGAGGGATCCAAGGCGAGCGGCAGATATCCATGCAGGCGGCTGCTCGTTGAAGGAAAGAACGCGGCAGCGGCTGGATCTGCCCCTCCGCGATGACTCAAAGGGGCCTGGCCGCCTGGCAGAGGTGAGCTGGGGCAATATATCCATGTGAGCTAGCCCGGGGCAATATATTCATGTGTGAGCTGGTCGGGGCAATATATACATGTGTGAGCTACTCTGGGGCAATAAACCCATGTGAGCTGGCCTGGGGCAATATATTCATGTGTGAGCTGGCCTGGGGCAATATATCCATGTGCGAGCTGGTCTGGGGGCAATATATCCATGTGAGCTGGCCTGGGGCAATATATTCATGTGTGAGCTGGCCTGGGCACTATATCCATGTGTGAGCTGGTCTGGGGCAATATATCCATGTGTGAGCTGGTCTGGAGCAATATATCCATGTGTGAGCTGGTCTGGGGCAATATACCCATGTGAGCTGGTCTGGGGCAATATATCCATGTGTGAGTTGGTCTGGGGCAATATATCCATGTGTGAGCTGGTCTGGGGGCAATATATCCTTGTGAGCTGGCCTGGGGCAATATATCCATGTGTGAGCTGGTCTGGGGCAATATATCCATGTGTGAGCTGGTCTGGGGGCAATATACCCATGTGAGCTGGGGCAATATACCCATGTGAGCTGGGGCAATATATCCATGTGAGCTGGCCTGGGGCACTATACCCATGTGAGCTGGGGCAATATATCTATGTGAGCTGATCTGGGGCAATATATCCATGTGAGCTGGGCTGGGGCAATATATCCATGTATGAGCTGGTCTGGGGCAATATATCCATGTGTGAGCTGGTCTGGGGCAATATACCCATGTGAGCTGGTTTGGGGGCAATATATCTATGTGAGCTGGCCTGGGGCATTATACCCATGTGAGCTGGGGCAATATATCCATGTGAGCTGGTCTGGGACAATATACCCATGTGAGCTGGTCTGGGGGAAATATATCCATGTGAGCTGGCCTGGGGCAATATATCCATGTGTGAGCTGGTCTGGGGCAATATATCCATGTTTGAGCTGGTGTTACTTACTCAGCCCCCGCTGTGCCCCCTGGGGGGTCTGGGCAAGAAGGGAGACCGCTGGCTGGTCGGATGCCAGCATTTTCTGCTGGCAGATCAGCATCTGAGGGGGCAGGGTCAGGTGTGGTTACCAGGAGCCACAGGTTTTAAAACAGGGCTCTAGGAATGGCTCATTGCCCTGTTGTGGAGTTCATTTCACACACCGCTACTTCCTGATTATATATTTGACTTTACTGTTGACGACCCTGCTTTGTACGCGATCCCTTCTCCTGTTATTGACTCTTTTGACTCTCTCTCTCTCTCTCTATTGTGCATGTTACGTTGTATCACTTGTTTTAGTGATTTAACCCCCTGCTGGTTTCTGGGTTGATCACTAGCTGTTTTGGATTCTAACCTCTCACGTTTAGGGGTGTTGTTTGCAACCCTTCGGGGTCCCTTTATCCAGGTTACTACTTAGGTTTATGGATTTGCTAAGACCACGATTACAAAATATTGTTTATTTCTGTTTTATGTTATTTCTGCATCTGACTGTCCAGCACCTTGAATACTTCACGGACTGTCATTTCACGTCTGCTGTTTCTGAATGTGTCCTAGGTAATCTGTTGGTCTCAAAACCTTCAGAGCTTAGAGACAATTCAGTTAGTCCTTGCATGTACCAAAACGATTGGTTTCTGAATTTGACTGCCCTGCACCTTGAATACTTCACGGACTGTCATTCCACGTCTGCTGTTTCTGAGCGTGTCCTAGGTAACCTGTTGGTCTTGAAACCTTCAGAGCCTAGAGGTAATTCAGTTAGTCCTTGTGTCTCCTTGTTACAGTCTGTAAGTTATAAACCTTTTGTATTATTCAAGCAGATACTTCTGCCCTCAAGGATCCCAACTCCGCTACTTTTGGGTAAGCGATACAGCTACCGTTACAGCTGGTCTGGGGCAATATATCCATGTGTGAGCTGGTCTGGGGCAATATACCCATGTGAGCTGGTCTGGGGCAATATATCCATGTGAGCTGGCCTGGGGCAATATACCCATGTGAGCTGGAGCAATATATCCATGCGAGCTGGCCTGGGGCAATATACCCATGTGAGCTGGTCTGGGGGCAATATATCCATGTGAGCTGGCCTGGGACAATATACCCATGTGAGCTGGGGCAATATATCCATGCGAGCTGGCCTGGGGCAATATACTCATGTGAGCTGGGGTAATATATCCATGTGAGCTGGTCTGGGGCAATATATCCTTGTGAGCTGGCCTGGGGCAATATATCCATGTGTGAGCTGGTCTGGGGCAATATATCCATGTGTGAGCTGGTCTGGGGCAATATACCCATGTGAGCTGGCCTGGGGCAATATACCCATGTGAGCTGGGGCAATATATCCATGTGAGCTGGCCTGGGGCAATATACCCATGTGATCTGGCCTGGGGCACTATACCCATGTGAGTTGGGACAATATATCCATGTGAGCTGGCCTGGGGCAATATGTCCATGTGTGAGCTGGTCTGGGGCAATATATCCATGTGTGAGCTGGTCTGGAGCAATATATCCATGTGTGAGCTAGTCTGGGGCAATATACCCATGTGAGCTGGTCTGGGGCAATATATCCATGTGTGAGTTGGTCTGTGTGGCAGACTAGATCTATATTTCTATCTCTATATAAAAATCTGCCTGTATATATGTGTTTATCTCCTCCATATAGAGTTATGTTCATATTTGTGTCTGACCATTTGGTAAGTTTATTCCTGGGTTCACAGCTGACATGTAATCAAAAGGTTTAGCTTTCTCCCTTGGGGGGAGGATGTAACACGTAGCTGTAAAAAGGGAATTTCTTTTGTACACTGCCATAGCAAATCACACCGTACCAGACAGATCGGCACCCAGAGCCTGGACCCAATCTTCAAAGACAGGAAACAAAATCCTTGATCTCGAAGGGGGGTCTGGAGGCAAGAGGGACACCTTTTAGGCAATTAAAGATTAATTGACAAGCTACTGAGCGTGACAGAGAATTGCACGCTGGGAAATGGAGTCCAGGACACTGGGCCATTGGTGGGTGGGGGCTGGAAAGATCAGGAAGTGTATAAATTCGAACACTGGCCATGTGCTTGTGGCTGATCACTTGGGATTCCTTCCAAAAGAGGACTGATTTGCCCAAGCTCTAATCTCCAGATCCCAGGAGGCACCGATGCCAGTTATTGATTAGTGTATCGTAAGTAAGGCTCTGTGATTAAACCATTTTCTTTTATATTCTGCTGTGTATTGTATAAGTAATTGATTTATTCTTAAATACAGAAAAAATGGCGTCGCGCCCATACTCACTTATTTTTGGAGCGGCGGCAACTGCCAGGAGTAACAGCCCAGTAAATGTATAAAACATAACAAGGAAGGAGAGTGTCATCTGCGCTCATTCCTATGTGTTCCATGTACAACAAAAATGAGGTTTTGTTTGTTTCAATGGCCATTGCAACGTAAGCCCACTCGCCACTTCAAGGCACCTCTTTAGAGTGGGTACCTAACAATTGTAACCAAAAGGCCGCTCTACTGAGCAGCTCCAAGCCCCTCCAGCTGCTTTTCAGCAAGGAGAGACAAAGATGGTGGGTTTTATTTATACACACACCAAGCACTTCCCATTTGGGATCAAAAACAAAAACATGGAAAGAGGAACAGCTGCAAAACGACGGACTGGTGTTACAAGCATGATATACATAAATACAGAAAAAATGGCGTCGCGCCCATACTCACTTATTTTTGGAGCGGCGGCAACTGCCAGGAGTAACAGCCCAGTAAATGTATAAAACATAACAAGGAAGGAGAGTGTCATCTGCGCTCATTCCTATGTGTTCCATGTACAACAAAAATGAGGTTTTGTTTGTTTCAATGGCCATTGCAACGTAAGCCCACTCGCCACTTCAAGGCACCTCTTTAGAGTGGGTACCTAACAATTGTAACCAAAAGGCCGCTCTACTGAGCAGCTCCAAGCCCCTCCAGCTGCTTTTCAGCAAGGAGAGACAAAGATGGTGGGTTTTATTTATACACACACCAAGCACTTCCCATTTGGGATCAAAAACAAAAACATGGAAAGAGGAACAGCTGCAAAACGACGGACTGGTGTTACAAGCATGATATACATAAATACAGAAAAAATGGCGTCGCGCCCATACTCACTTATTTTTGGAGCGGCGGCAACTGCCAGGAGTAACAGCCCAGTAAATGTATAAAACATAACAAGGAAGGAGAGTGTCATCTGCGCTCATTCCTATGTGTTCCATGTACAACAAAAATGAGGTTTTGTTTGTTTCAATGGCCATTGCAACGTAAGCCCACTCGCCACTTCAAGGCACCTCTTTAGAGTGGGTACCTAACAATTGTAACCAAAAGGCCGCTCTACTGAGCAGCTCCAAGCCCCTCCAGCTGCTTTTCAGCAAGGAGAGACAAAGATGGTGGGTTTTATTTATACACACACCAAGCACTTCCCATTTGGATCAAAAACAAAAACATGGAAAGAGGAACAGCTGCAAAACGACGGACTGGTGTTACAAGCATGATATACATAAATACAGAAAAAATGGCGTCGCGCCCATACTCACTTATTTTTAGAGTGGGTACCTAACAATTGTAACCAAAATTATCATGCTTGTAACACCAGTCCGTCGTTTTGCAGCTGTTCCTCTTTCCATGTTTTTGTTTTTGATCCCAAATGGGAAGTGCTTGGTGTGTGTATAAATAAAACCCACCATCTTTGTCTCTCCTTGCTGAAAAGCAGCTGGAGGGGCTTGGAGCTGCTCAGTAGAGCGGCCTTTTGGTTACAATTGTTAGGTACCCACTCTAAAGAGGTGCCTTGAAGTGGCGAGTGGGCTTACGTTGCAATGGCCATTGAAACAAACAAAACCTCATTTTTGTTGTACATGGAACACATAGGAATGAGCGCAGATGACACTCTCCTTCCTTGTTATGTTTTATACATTTACTGGGCTGTTACTCCTGGCAGTTGCCGCCGCTCCAAAAATAAGTGAGTATGGGCGCGACGCCATTTTTTCTGTATTTATGTATATCATGCTTGTAACACCAGTCCGTCGTTTTGCAGCTGTTCCTCTTTCCATGTTTTTGTTTTTGATCCCAAATGGGAAGTGCTTGGTGTGTGTATAAATAAAACCCACCATCTTTGTCTCTCCTTGCTGAAAAGCAGCTGGAGGGGCTTGGAGCTGCTCAGTAGAGCGGCCTTTTGGTTACAATTGTTAGGTACCCACTCTAAAGAGGTGCCTTGAAGTGGCGAGTGGGCTTACGTTGCAATGGCCATTGAAACAAACAAAACCTCATTTTTGTTGTACATGGAACACATAGGAATGAGCGCAGATGACACTCTCCTTCCTTGTTATGTTTTATACATTTACTGGGCTGTTACTCCTGGCAGTTGCCGCCGCTCCAAAAATAAGTGAGTATGGGCGCGACGCCATTTTTTCTGTATTTATGTATATCATGCTTGTAACACCAGTCCGTCGTTTTGCAGCTGTTCCTCTTTCCATGTTTTTGTTTTTGATCCCAAATGGGAAGTGCTTGGTGTGTGTATAAATAAAACCCACCATCTTTGTCTCTCCTTGCTGAAAAGCAGCTGGAGGGGCTTGGAGCTGCTCAGTAGAGCGGCCTTTTGGTTACAATTGTTAGGTACCCACTCTAAAGAGGTGCCTTGAAGTGGCGAGTGGGCTTACGTTGCAATGGCCATTGAAACAAACAAAACCTCATTTTTGTTGTACATGGAACACATAGGAATGAGCGCAGATGACACTCTCCTTCCTTGTTATGTTTTATACATTTACTGGGCTGTTACTCCTGGCAGTTGCCGCCGCTCCAAAAATAAGTGAGTATGGGCGCGACGCCATTTTTTCTGTATTTATGTATATCATGCTTGTAACACCAGTCCGTCGTTTTGCAGCTGTTCCTCTTTCCATGTTTTTGTTTTTGATCCCAAATGGGAAGTGCTTGGTGTGTGTATAAATAAAACCCACCATCTTTGTCTCTCCTTGCTGAAAAGCAGCTGGAGGGGCTTGGAGCTGCTCAGTAGAGCGGCCTTTTGGTTACAATTGTTAGGTACCCACTCTAAAGAGGTGCCTTGAAGTGGCGAGTGGGCTTACGTTGCAATGGCCATTGAAACAAACAAAACCTCATTTTTGTTGTACATGGAACACATAGGAATGAGCGCAGATGACACTCTCCTTCCTTGTTATAATTGATTTATTCTAGTTATGATTTTTTATGTAGCTAAGCACTGATTTTTCTATCCTAAATAAACAAAAAGTATTTAAGTTTTGACTCTGGCTGATGAAATCCACGCTAACTAAGAGATTGGGAGAATTGCTATTTGCCTTAAGCTCGGTTATATATAAGAAATTGCGTGTTGCGGTCGTCAGGAAACGGCAGGGAATTGTGGGAATTGTAGTCACTGTCCGAGTCTAGGATAGTGCGGCTGCTAAGCCCTGCGTCTCCTGTTGCGACGCGCATTGTGTCCGTAGAGGACTGGTGGCAGCGTTACTAATAGAATAAGAAAGTGAGTTCCAGGATTGTGGGAGACGGAGTTATTTTGCGCTTCAGGAGAAGACTGGCGCTGTGTTGCAATCCTGGGATCAGTATATCGCGCTCTACGTGCCTGTTGTGAGAGGTAGTGTGGCCAGGACGGGGAGAGAAGTGAGCGCAATTATCTGGGTCTAGTATAGACAGATAGTGCGCGGCTTAACCCGGCGTCTCTGCGCAGCAGCGTGCGTAGCTAAGTCGTGACAGTCTGGGACAATATATTCATGTGTGAGCTGGTCTGGGGCAAAATATATTCATGTGTGAGCAGGTCTGGGGCAATATATCCATGTGTGAGCTGGTCTGGGGGCAATATATCCTTGTGAGCTGGTCTGGGGCAATATATCCATGTGTGAGCTGGTCTGGGGGCAATATATCCAAGTGAGCTGGCCTGGGGCAATATATTCATGTGTGAGCTGGTCTGGGGCAATGTATTCATGTGTGAGCTGGTCTGGGGCAATATATCCATGTGTGAGCTGGTCTGGGGGCAATATACCCATGTGAGCTGGGGCAATATATCCATGTGAGCTGGGGCAATATATCCATGTGAGCTGGTCTGGGGCAATATATCCATGTGAGCTGGGGCAATATATCCATGTGTGAGCTGGTCTGGGGCAATATACCCATGTGAGCTGGTCTGGGGGCAATATATCCATGTGAGCTGGCCTGGGGCAATATACCCATGTGAGCTGGGGCAATATATCCATGCGAGCTGGCCTGGGGCAATATACCCATGTGAGCTGGGGTAATATATCCATGTGAGGTGGTCTGGGGCAATATATCCATGTGAGCTGGGGCAATATATCCAATTGATCTGGTCTGGGGCAATATATCATGTGTGCTGGGGCAATATATCCATGTGAGTTGGGCACTATATCCATGTGAGCTGGGCAATATATACATGTGAGCTGGGCAATATATCCATGTGTGAGCTGGGGGCAATATATCCATGTGTGAGCTGGGGGCAATATATCCAGTGTGAACTGGGGGCAATATATCCAGTGTGAATAAAGGAGTGTTTATTAGGACACGAGAAATCGTCATAATAATCAGATTTTCCCTGGACCGAGAGCACCCCCACCTATTTTTCTAGAAAATAGCACTGCCAACATGATTTATTTGTAGGAAACAAACATACAAGAGACTCGAAACTAAGCACAACAGTAGTATACACAGGAGATCTAAACTAAACAGGAGGAGGCTGGGCAATAGATAGGATCAGGCTAAAGCCAAGAGGAGATACAGAAAGGGGGTGAGGCAAAGGAAGGATGGCTGGGAGTACTAGGAGTGGGAGAACTGAATACTAGAGCAGCAAGGGAAAACAGGGAGTAGAAGGAGACTGAATACCAGAGGGAGAGAGAGCTGTAGACACAGTGGGAAACTAATAGTACATAGAAATGGTAGACACTGAAATATACAATAAATACAAATAACAGATATAGCAGGCACTTGTACAATTATGGATCAAACAGAGAGAATGGTCATATACAAAGCAAGGGTCTAGGCAGGAGATATCAACAATAGTCAGGGTCTGAGCAGGGGGTCTGGTACACGTGAAGTCAAGCAGATAAGGGAGCACAGGGGGCAAAGGAGAGTACAGGTGATATGAAGTTGAAATGTCCAGAAAAATAGCAGTGTGTTCTGAGGAAAGTCTTTGGCAACAGACGTTATTCAGGCAAGGACTCAGGAAAATCAGTCTGCACTTCAACAACGCCAAGACTTCAATGAGGAAGCCTGATGTCTGCAGGGTGTCACTTCCTTTTAAGTAAGGTTAATTGGTCAAAGAATTCAGGTGAGGTTCCAGAGCAAGTGCAAATCCATCAAGGCAGAAAGTCCCGGAACCTGCATATTCTATGCAAGATGTGGCATATATGTGGGATCAAAGAGGGCACCAGGGGGTCAGAGCGTCCAGGACCTGATATTCATCCTCTGTGGACATAGTGGTAGAGAAGATCCCCATGATATGTCTGGAACCTGTGATGGGCTGGAGGAACAATCATCTGGCTCTGAAACATGCACATTTTTCTGGGAACATTTTGGCGATAGCACATTAGATTTCTCCAGTAGAGGGATTTCTGATGGAGATATGGTACTTTGGTGTAGATATAGCGTAAGTTTGTCTCGAGAGCATTTTTCCTGAGAAACATTCATGAAGTTCATGATAGTTTTTGGAAACTCTCCAGATTTGCCTGATGGTGTCTTTTATTGAGTGTTACATAGTTACACAGTTACATAGGCTGAAAAAAGAAATGCGTCCATCGGGTTCAGCTAGATTGTGTCACGGTACTACCTCGCTTCCTTCTCATGATGAACTTGCTGTCCGGTCCACCGTGTCTTCATCACATGCTGTGCAGTCCTCAAATTGCAGCATAGTGCACGGCCTTCAGCCACAGGTCTCTCCTCATGGTAATTATGCCGGGTGTGTTCTGGTTACGAGTGCGCGACCACATCATTGCTTATGACATCATCATCCTGCAGTCCTGCCTGGCACCCAGCTGATGAGGATCTGACTGATTGAGGAATCCCAGCATAAATTCACAGAAACCCGGTGAGTCAATGCTCGTTTATTGTTCTACTTACTCAAGCTGTCTACCCTTTGTATCCTGAAATCTCTGTTGCAACTTGTTGCTGATCTTGCTAAGTATTGGCTGAATATTTGACCTCATACATACGGGATATTATTGAACTTGCTGAGATATTGAATGAACGTTCTGCTGGTCAACTCTGCTGAATATTGAACCTCATACATACTGAATATTATTGAACTTGCTGAGATATTGAATGAACGTTCTGCTGCTCAACTCTGCTGAATGTTTAACCTCATACATACTGAATATTATTGAACTTGCTGAGATATTGAATGAACGTTCTGCTGCTCAACTCTACTGAATATTTAACTACGTTTAACCCCATACGTGCTGAGTATTACTGCTAGGACTCTGCTGGAACCACGTATATACTAAATGTTACTGCTGGATTATTGGAGTACTTGTTCACGTGTTATTGCCAAACTCTGCTGGATGCTTCATCACGTTTAAACCACATTTATGCTGAATCTCATTGTTGAACTCTGCTGAATATTTCTACATCTACATCGAGCCTGACATCACTTGTGGGTGCAAGGTACCGTGGGGTAGACGAGTCGGCCACCTCGCCGCACCCTGTGCCGGAACGCTGGGTGGGCGAGGAGGCAGCCGTGCTCGATGCCAGCGTCCCTGATATAGTTTGTGTTAGAGATACAATGTAGACCTATTGTTCTTGCTATCTTACATAGTTACATAGTTACATAGGCTGAAAAAAGACATGCGACCATCGGGTTCAGCCTCTCCCACATCACCTACTGCTGTTGATCCAAAAGAAGGCAAAAAACCCAGTCTGAAATGCTTGCCAATATGCAACATATTGGGGGAAAATTCCTTCTTGACCCCAGAATGGCAGTCAGATTTCTCCTTGGATCAAGAAGCTTTTACCCACATATTAAATATTATAACCCTTAATATTCTGTGTCTGCAGGAAGTCATCCAGTCGCTTTTTAAAAGTCTGTACAGTCTCTGTCCCAACCACTTCAACAGGCAGAGAATTCCACAGCTTTATTGTCCTCACCGTAAAATAACCCTTACTATGCTTTAGGCTGAATTTTCTATATTCCAGTCTAAATGGGTGACCCCGTGTCCTGTGTATAGTCCTGTTAATGAATAGGTTATCAGATAATGGTTTATAATGGCCCCGTATATATTTATATAAGGTTATCAGATCCCCTCTAAGGTGCCGTTTCTCTAAGCTAAACAGGTTTGAGCTTGTTAGCCTTTCCTCATAACTTAAAGGGACACTCTAACAAAAAAATTACCCCCCGTTTTTTTTTCCTAACCTATCCCTATTCCCTTAATAAAACTTTTTTTTTTTTTTTTTTCTTGTAACTGCAATACTTACCCTAAAATCCTCTTCTTTCCAGCGGCATTTTTCTTTTTTTATACCCACCTCCCTCCTCTTCCGCTCCCGTCCTTCTTCTTGCTGCATCTTGGCTTCTGGTTTACGTGAGAAGCGCACATGCGCGCCTCTCACATAAGCCAGCCAATCGGCAGGCTTCCTCCCGGCTCCCTCTGAGGATTAGTGTTGCGTGCAAGAGGATGCGCGCAACACTAACCCTCAGAGGGAGCCGCCAGCTTCTGCGGGGAGTTGGAGACGTCATCGCGCTGAAAGCGCAATGACGTCTCCTACTCGGCAAAAGTCGGCAGAAGCGGGAAATATGATTCCCGCTCTGCTGACTGACAGCTGGGAGGGCGGAGTAAAGTCCTCTGCCTCTCTCAGCTGTTTTCAGCATTTATAGCTGATCGGCCGAGCGGAGGGAGGGGGGACAAAGGGCAGGATACTCCGGGCATCATGACCACCTAAAATAGCTTAGGTGGTCATGTTGCCTAGAGTGTCCCTTTAAACCTTCCATTCCCATATTAATTTAGTTGCCCGTCTCTGCACTTTTTCTAGCGCTATAATATCTTTTTTTAAGACAGGTGCCCAAAATTGCACGGCATATCTGTTTTTAGATTAATCTGATGTTGTCTGTTAATCTCGTCTAGTGTGTACTGATTAGATTTCTGCATCTCAAGAAGGAATTCAAATCCCCATCATGTAGACAATGTATTCTGTTGATTGTGTCATGTTACCTCCCTCTGTTTTCCATATAAAATTTTCCATTAAAGCTATTCATTCCCCTGCATTAAGCTGAGTGTCTGTTTGGGGAGAGATACATAGCAATATACAGCACTCCCTCAAGTTCTGGCTGAGGGTTGAGAAGCAAAACTGCTGCGGATCAGCTTGTCTGTAGAGCAGGGACGGACGCTGTAACAGTTTCGGGACTGGTCCACAAACTGGAGACCAGTAAACCCCAGTTGCTTTTACGATCATTCTTTTAAATTCTGTAACATCTTTTTATTATTCATAGTACCTTATATATAATTTCCATGCATTTTCATACAGTATTTTTGTTTAACGCCTTTTTAAAAGTTTCGTTTTTATTACTCCGTTTGGCGGCTGGTCGGCTTCTTGCGTCTGCTGGACGGCTTTATCCGGCAGCGTTCAGAGGTCTGTTCGGCGGGTGATCGGCTACGTTCAACGGATTGAGTATACGTTCGGCGGTCTGCTCAGCAGGTCGTCAGGACATTGGCTGCGTTCAATGGTTTATCAGATCAATTTGGTGATCGTTCAGCCGTTTATCAAATCAATTCTGTGATTTTTCAGCGCCGTTCTGCAATTTATCGGATTGATTCGGCAGGCTTATCGGATCGATTCGGCGCACTTCGGGGACCCTGCGGTGAATGCTGAATTCACCGTAAGGTTGGCAAATTGAGTGCGCCGAATGAAAGAGTGTGTTTGAAAAACCCCTTTAATGTCCAAACAGCAAAGTGTTAGGTTATAAAACTTCAAAAATTAAAGACAGAACCACATACTCCAAAGTCATTTAATAAAATTCTATGTAAATGTAATTTGACTTGTCTTATCAAGAACTAATATTGATTGTCAGCCACATGAGTTCTAGAATTCAGATAAACTTGCTGTGACTTGCTCCTGCAGCTGCAAACTGGACCTTCAGGTAATCATATATATCTCATACTATTGTAATTATTATTATTATTATTCATTATTTATAAAGCGCCAGCATATTCCGCAGCGCTGGATGTAATGCAACAATGTACTCATAACATGTAGAACCTCATAATTATAAAGTATGTAGGGCAGTATATCACATTTATGTATGTATATACTGTATATATATATATATATATTTATATGTATATGCGTGTGTGTTATCTGTTGCCATCTTGCACTTAAATGGGCTCCCCAAGCTCAAATTTTGAGTTATATTAATATATTATAATCCTAATTGTATATGTGTGTGTATATGTGTATAAATCACAAGTATAGCAGTACGTGGTGATACTTTTTTAATATATATACTGTATAGTGTGTTTTTAGGCATTAGAACATAGCACATATATTTCTGCAACAAAAGCTCTGTTTCCAACAAGATAAGTCGATACATACCAAGGATAAATGCCTTTATAATGCTATTTGAATAAATAATTTGCTGTTTTGAACAGCTAACAGGAAGTCACTGTTTAGTAAATGGACCCCTGATACAATGTCAATACAAACAGAGCAGTGGCAGTAACTAGCATTGCAGGACACAATGTGAAGCCAATGTAGCTGCACACGCCTCTGTTGTGTGTGTGATACAATAGCCAATTGTGCCCTGCAATCTCACATTAACCCTCCCAATCAAGCTGAGCCAGTCCAAGGCCTGCATTTGGGGGTGTGATTAGGAAAGGGTGGAGATGTTATGCATGTGGGAGGGATTGACTCTGACACTAAACTAGGAAACAGTAGCTGCCTGTGCACACAGTGCCTGAGGATAGTGTGAAGGGCTGTCAGCATGAGGATTCTTACCAGACTGATACAGCTTGGCAGGACCTGCCCTGCAGTAACTCTATCGGTAAGTATATACCCTGACTGAGTGAAAGCTAAGGATCAATGTCTGAAATAGTGGAAACTGCTGGAACAAGTCTCCCTGGCTTTATTCTTTCAAAACAGACTACCCTATAGGCCTGCAAGAGTCTTTTCAATAGAAACGTTGTTTATAAAAGTTTTTGCAGTCCATTGTCTCAGTGGTCAGGAATGGATGGGGATTTGCTTCCTGGCCTCTGTTTGTTTTTCGCCACAGCAATATTATACATGAGTAGTACTGACCCTTATTCCTTGTACATGCACATGTTAATATGTTACATCCATATGACATCAAAATGGTGTGTTTTTAAATGCCAACCAAAATACAGGCTGCATTAATATATATATATATGTTTTATTGTGCCAGTGTTGGCTATTTGGAAAGTTTAAAAAAATAAAGTTTCCTAATTTACATCTTTTATGGATTTTCTACCTGAAGTTGGTTATTGCTAATTAAAAGAAGAGTCTGTCCCTCCTGACTTGCCCTATGCAGCTCCTGATCTGGCAGTGCCCCGCTATGTAGTTTCTATGTAGTCCTGTGGTGTCTTTTATGGTTGACGTCTGCCATCTAAGGCTAATGTCAGACGAGCGCACTGTGCGTCCGTGCACAACGGACGGACGTACTGACGGAAGATACTGTAGACACCACACAATCCGTTTTGCTTGACGGACGTAGGAAAAAAAGGGAACTATGGCAAACAAAATTAATATGAAAAGCCATTGTGTGCGTCAAGGTGCTGGACATCGCAAATGCGGTCCGTCTGACATCTCCTCATCACTCACACAGAACGCTACGCGGACGTCGTGCACTACGCACGTCCGTTCTAGTGGTTTGACGTTCTGGCCTAACTTGCGTCTGTTTGCCATGTGCGTTGTGCGTGTGCTGTTCGGTGCGGACGCACTTAGTGTGTGGGTCTCTTGCTCACAATTCTATGCTACGACGGACGTTAAACTGTGCGGCAACACGGACGTGATCGCTGCGTTCGTCTGGCACGGGCCTAAGGCATGTGAGGTTTGAAGTAAATAAGTAACATACGTGCATTGGCATACTGAATGGGTATAGTGAAAGTTCAAACGTAAACAGAATGTCTCTTTATTCACTGGTGTTCAACTTGTGCACACGAGCCTGTGTAATAAATGTATAGTATTGACGTTCCAAAATAATTTTATTCCAGTACTATTCGAAACACACCCCAGCACCAACAAAACCAAATACAGGTTGGACAACCTTTTTACGGAACTCTACAGTCTGAAAGACTTCAAAATCCAGAAATTCAGGAGCCTTCAGGATTGTAAGGCTGCGTCAGATGAGCGCACTGTGTGCCCGTACTGATGTGCCTCCCAGCGTCCGTCGCAGCATTGTGACGCAGCGACGGGGCCGGCCCAACTCTGTTGCACACGCGGCAGTGGCCGTGCTATGGCTGTGCTAAAAGCCTCCCCGTCGAAGCACTAAGATGCGCGTTCAACGGGGCTGCAAATTGTGATCCTCCATAGGAGGTTATAGCCGTGCAGCGCTGTGGGCACTAACTGCGCTCAGCGAGGTGGTCAGACAATCGTCAGAGTGGAAGAAACGTCCACTCTCACGGACGTTCCTTCCACTCTTAAAAATGCTCGTCTGACACCAGCCTTAGTTAAAATCATCATTCATGATGCTTTGGATAGGTCCGGCTCTTCGGTGACACGGCTCTTAACCCTGCAGAAGATTGCAGCACATGCTGAGAGTCTCTGTGAAACCCTAATGTGTGACCTGCTGTTCAGAGTCACACTGACTCTGTGCAGCATGTCCCTGGAAAAATTCTGCACACGCTGGTGCTACAGCAGGAAGAGAATTGCAGTTCCCCTGCTGCGATCCCTTTCCTCTCAGACATTGGTTTCTTTCATATTCTGAATTCCGGAAGATTCTGAAAACCAGAATGGTCCCGGTCCCAAGCATGTATTTTTTTTCACTGAAGTTCAATGTAGTTACAAACCACAGTAAAAAAAAAACACAAGTGTATATATAATAAAATTTGATAGGGACAAGGATTTTGAGTAGGAGGGGATATGGGGAAGAGATTCAAAGTACATTTAGCCAGAGTTTCCATATCTTGTATGTCATGAACCAGTGCCATGAGCTAGTCTATCTCCATGGCCTTACCCATCTTTTGACGCGCCATCTAGGAGTATTTTTATTTCATATTTATGCAACTACATCTCCTTTATGTATTCCAGTCTGTTCCTGTAATTGTATCCAATGGGCTATTGCGGTCACCCAGATCTATGACTGTTGGAAGAAATTTCTACACCACGGAAACTGGGGATAATTCACGGCCAATCAGCCGCTACCCCATACCTTATAGGAAAGATTTGCCATACGATATGGTGGAACTCATGGAAGAGGTTGAAAAGAAGGTAAGACTAAGGAAAATCTGCTAAACAGTTAAAGCCGCAAACAAATGACAAACTAGACTAACAAAAAACCTGGTGGTTATAATACCTTTCGTGTACGAGTTACGCGAATTATGCATTCATGAAGATATAAAAAAACAAGAACTAAAAGTGTATCCTATTCTGAATTATAGGTATGACCTATACATTTAATCACAATCTAATTCTATCAAATTCGAAGGCACCTAGGACTCATAGACAACAAAACAAGCCGGTTTTAGGAACATTATATAACACTGGCATGCTATGCTGTATATGAAATATATTATGTTCTCCAGATAAAGAGAAGAGAGTGGGAGGGGGACAAACGAGATGTAAAAGAACACCAATAGATTGTTCATCTTCTATATATAGATTACTTACCAGTCTGAAGAAGGAGCAAAAGTACAGTTACCACCTGGCCCAAATTACATCTACATATTGATGTATAATTTAGGAGGTGCAAACTGTGAGTTTGATTCATGGGACTTAGGTTTTATAAGATGCAAGTAGAAAGTGATGGGTTACCTCTATAGGTACAACCTTCATCTTCACTTCACTGATTTTGGTACTTTACAACAAGAAAGTTGAAATCTCCTATTGCAGACAATAGATGGCCAGGAGGCCCAAGGTTCATTTTGGAAATCAATTCATTTTTGAACTTCATAAATTCATGGTGTAAAAAGAAAACCCATTTGTCATGCGGCACTGTTTTGCCTAATATTTTACGAAGGAAGTTCGTCACTCTTTTTCAAAATTTTCCAACTTTAAACCAGAGCTACTACATGTGGTGGTAACCCATCTAGTCTCAAAGCCTCCACCACTGATCTATAGTTTTTCTACCCATATGAAAGAGTAGTTGGGGTGGTATACCATCTCCCTGATAGTCTTTAATGACTGTTTTTTATGTTGGATGCAGATACAAGATTTCCTTGCTTTCGAAATATTGAGCCAGTTGTTGTTTATCTAAGGCTGGCGGCACACAAGCAGAGGAAGGAACGTCCGTAAAAGTGGACGTTCCTTCCACTCTCTGCGCTCAGTGTACAAAGCGCTATCCTCCTATGGAGAATCGCGCTTTGTATCCTTTTAGCGTCCGTTTAGCTTTTTGACGGGGAGGGCTTTTTCACGTCCGGTGGATGGCCTTCCCCGTCAAAAACCCACAGACGCAGGGAAGTGCGGGCACATTTGAGCCATAAATGCGCTCGTGTGCCAGGGGCCTAAAGCTTGGACATTGCCATGTTCCCAATATTGAGTGTATAGGCTCTTTACAGTTGAGATGGGAATACAGTCTTTTAGTCTAGCAAGAAGATTAACTTTTAGGGTAACCACCAGCCTAGCACAGGCATTCCAGTGGTGCAAATGCTGAGGTGGCAAGTTTCTTCCTGCCTGGAGAACAAAAAAAAGAAGCTCTTTTTATATGACCGTATCGAAGGAACTCCTTTGGAGAAAGGGTCACACGAGTTGCAAGGGTGTCAGAAGTTAGCATGTTGACATGTTAATCAGCTAATCAACTCAAAATACCTGCAACAAATTAGAATAATAAATTATTTTTAGTGAATTGTTGGCCTTCAGGAAAGTATGTTCATTTACTGTAAATGTACTCAATACTTGGTAGGGGCTCCTTTTGCTTTAATTAATGCCTCAATTCAGCGTGGCATGGAGGTGATCAGTCTGTGGCACTGCTGAGGTGCTATGGAAGCCCAGGTTTCTTTGACAGTGGCCTTCAGCTCATCTGCCTTTTTTGGTCTCTTGTTCCTCATTTTCCTCTTGACAATACCCCATAGATTCTCTGTGGGGTTCAGGTCTGGTGAGTTTGCTGGCCAGTCAAGCACACCAACATCATGGTCACTTAACCAACTTTTGGTGCTTTTGGCAGTGTTTGCAGGTGCCAAATCCTGCTGGAAAATGAAATCAGCATCTTTAAAAAGCTGGTCAGCATAAGGAAGCATGAAGTGCTCTGAAATTTCTTGGTAAACGGGTGAAGTGACTTTGGTTTTCAAAAAACACAGTGGACCAACACCAGCAGCTGACATTGCACCCAAATCATCACAGACTGTGAAAACCTAACACTGGACTTCAAGCAACTTGGGCTATGAGCTTCTCCACCCTTTCTCCAGACTCTAGGACATTGGTTTCCTAATGAAATACAAAACTTGCTCTCATCTGAAAAGAGGACTTTGGACTATAGGGCAACAGTCTAGTTCTTCTTCTCCATAGCCCAGGTAAGACGCCACTGACGTTGTCTGTGGCTTAACAAGAGGAATGACAACTGTAGCCAAATTCTTTGACACGTCTGTGTGTGGTAGCTCTTGATACCTTGACCCCAGCCTCAGTCCATTCCTTGTGAAGTTCACCCAAATTCTTGAATGGATTTTGCTTGACAAGTCTCAAGGTTGCGGTTCTCTCGGTTGGTTGTGCATCTTTTTCTGTCACACTTTTTCCTTACACTCAACTTTCTGTTAACATGCGTGGATACAGCACTCTGAACAGTCAGCTTCTTTGGCAATGAATGTTTGTGGCTTACCCTCCTTGTGAAAGTTGTCAATGATTGTCTTCTGGACAACTGTCAGATCAGCAGTCTTCTCCATGATTGTGTAGCCTAGTGAACCAAACTGAGAGACCATTTTGAAGGCTCAGGAAACCTTTGCAGGTGTTTTGAGTTGATTGGCATGTCAACGTATTCTAAGTTGTTGATAGTGAATTGGTGGGCTTTGTTAAATGTGAGCCAAATCATCACAATTAAAAGAACCAAAGACTTAAACTACTTCAGTCAGTGTGCATTGGTTTTATTTAATACACAAGTTTCACAATTTGAGTTCAATTACTGAAATAAATTAACTTTTCCACGACATTCTAATTTATTGAGATGCACCTGTAAATACATGTGTTAAATCTAAGAGACCTCTTCATTTAGTCCCCTAGGGGCCACTAAGAGTTTAACGGTCCAGAAAGCTTCCTTTTGAAGCAATATTTGATTTGATTGACCACTGCTATACTTTGGTGATTTTGTAATCTGGACTAACATAGTAATACTTATATTAGTATGTTAATCCAGATTCCAAAATCACCGCAGTATAGTCGTGCATAGTGATACTTTTTTTTTTTTTTTTACTGGACTAACATTACATTTAAAAGACAAGCTTTCGAGAGTGTACCTCTCTTCCTCAGGTCTTGAAGCTATACTGGAAAAATCATAGAATTGAACATTAAAGGGTACATGGGTGGGGGGTTTAGATAAATGTTGTAAATGGTGAGGGTGAATTAGTATGGTCAAAAAAGGGGCAAAGAAACAAATTAGAGATCTTACGCCCATAAAACAACAGTGATAACATCATGACAACTTGAAGAAAGAAAAAAAACAGGGAAGAAAAACCAAAACACAAGCCAGAATTCTGAATGTTACGTGACATTATAATAGTGGGTTAAAAAGCCAGAGTCTACATTGAGGCCCTCCTTTATGGTGTTAAAATATGTGATCATTTTTATTTTGATTGTCTTACATTCATGGGAGTCTTTAAAATTTCCTTTTTGAGGATTTTAATTTTGAGGTTTTTGATGGAGTGGCCTGTTAGATTGAAGTGATGTCCCACTGGGGTACAATATTTACTTTCCAGGTGGTTCTTGATGGAGTGTCTGTGCAGGTTCATCCTGAGATTCAGTTTAAGGCCAGTTTCACCAATATAGCAGCCCTTTCCTGTAGACTGTAAGCTCCTATGAGCAGGGCCCTCTACACCTCTTGTTTCCATCCTATGTCTGTTTATATGTATTTCGTTCCCTTTGGTTATTGTAAAGCGTTGCGGAAACTGTTGGTGCTATATAAATGATGACAATAATAATTTCCACAAGCCATGCACTGGATCATGCACACTACATTGGCAGAGGTGCAGAGGAATGAGCCCTCGATGTTGTATGTGGTGTTATTGTGCCAGGCAGTGTTGCTGTCACATATATGTTGGCACTATTATTTGAATGATGTCTGATGGAGTAACACTTGAAAATGGCAACTGCTAAACAAGGGTGAGAAACGTCAATGTCCCTTTCATATGTCTACGGTGTTTGAATGTGCATTGAAAAGCAGTGCACTTAAAGAACATCTGCTGACTGCCATCATCCCATGTCTCCTATAGACCAGGGCCCCTATTACATTCTTTGCGCAGTGCGTTTTGCGTGTGCATTTGCGCGAGGGGCAAAACCCTTTGTGCTGAACGCCGTATTACAACGTTCGCACAAACGATGCGCGTTATAGATTAACGCGGATGGAACTGCGCGTGCATGGTGAACTGTGCGCGTCCTATACTTAACATTGTGGGCGCTAATTCGTTTGTGCGCTGGTACGCGGATGGTATTTCAATCGATGCGCATTTTTTTACGAATGACATTTGCGCGCATAATTTTAACGTATTTGAAAAGCTGGTGGTAACTACAAATCGGAACATTTTTTCTGAAATGAAAAACACCAGTACGAAAAAAAAAATACAGCACAGTATAATTACACATTATACACATACCCAAACAATAAAATTGTGAATTTGTGAATATTTTTTTTATTGCTGCAGCATATATACTCAGGGCCATATTACATAGTTGGTGCTAACTTAGCCAGAGCTGTTGTAAACTTCCCAGAGCCATTATAGCCTATGGAGGTTTTAAGATTACAACAGCTCTGGTTAAGTGAGCACCAACTATGTAATAAGGCCCTCAGATTTACTATGACAGGCGCAAAAACGTAAGTGAGTCAATTAAGGTAAATTGATGTCAATTAAGGTTCTTAATTCTGATTGGCTGAATCCCGCAAAAAAACCAGTCCGTGCACAACGTTACTGCGCAGGTATTACACTTAATTTTGCGCGTCGTTTTAATGGACTTTATTTTTTGACGGATGAGAAAATGCGTTCAGAATGGTATACCACATTAATTTTCGCGCAATAGCGCTGGACGATGCGTGCAAACAATTTTGCGCTGCGCGAACGAAATTGCACGAAGAATGTAATAGGGGACCAGGTTTTCTGATCATCTGATCTGACAGGTAAGTATTTGCAGCTCTGATTAGACCATAGCTTATTGTGTCAGTTATGACAAATAACTTTTAAACCCCAATGGAGATAAGTAAGACAACCATCCACTGCAGTGTGCTTGTAAATCTGCTGTTGTCGATTGTACTGTAAAATGTTGTACCTGTTTTTGACAGCACTGCTGGATAAGGAGGTGCACAGTAGAAGTGGTAAGGTTCCCTAAAATACAACTTTATTTGTAAATAATAGCCATTAATCTCCAATGTCTATTTTCAGGGCGGATTTTTGCCAAATGTTTTTAAAGCCATGGCACATCGACCAAAGGAGTTCAGAGCCTTTTTTGCATACTATGATTGCATTATGAATAACGAAACCGGTATGTACATAGTGATTTAAAATGTGAACACGCTTCCAAGTGGTGTTTGAATTTGAATTATAATTAATAATAAATCCTGTCATGTTCTGTTATACACACTGCACAGTAGTGGATGTGACCACATGATTTGTTAAAAGGAACACTAGGAAAAACGTTGTCTGTTTTACTGTGTTGCTTTCAAAAAATGATCTGAAATTTACAATTATGATCTACCTACTGTGACATCTCAGCATTCCAGATCATATCCAATTAAATGTCTCTGACTGGGTAAATACAGTGGTTTTAGGTATAAAAATACATATTTATTAAATTAACATGTCCACATATGCAAATCCATCAAATGGAGTTGGTATGTATACTGTATATTATGTATGTCAAGAAAATCTTGGAAAGATTGGCAAGCCTATGATTCAAAAACAGTTATTTCGCACATTTGTACATTTAGAATTAAAATAAACAAAAAATATAGTTCTTCCTGGATTGCTGTCTTGGAAATGCTTGCAAGTCCCTGTAACCTGAACTCAAAGGATATTTTTATAGAACGTGAGCCAGTAAATGTGATTCCCCGGTTCTATTATTAATGGTGTTGCAATCTCAGCTTTGAGGCCCAGTTTTAATAAAACAAAATTGTTTTGAAAGATGGGATTATACTGTAGAGAAAGCACTAGAACTACTTTAGAAAGACTTGACTGAAGTTGGAAACTTCAAAATTAACTCGCCATGCTATTGTGCCAAGTTGATTATTTTGATCCACCTAGCATTGTACAACAAACATGATTATTAAAAGACCCTGCCATCTCTCCGATGTATACATGGATTGCACAAGCTTTTCTTGTGTCACTGATTCTTAGAATTGTATGACAACTGGATTGTATTTTTACAGTATATAGAGTATATGGAGGCACAGTATGATGTATTTTCAGACTGATGGTGAAATACATATTTATTTTTTGCTTTTAATGTGGCAGGAAATCTATCCAAGGCAGACAAGGAATTAATTATTGTAGCTACAAGCGCTTACAACCGATGCCCTTACTGTGTCACAGCTCATGGAGCCCTGCACAGAATATATTCTAAGAAACGAACCTTGGCTGATCAGGTAATGTTAATAAACTGCTACTTCTACATTCACAGCACCTCAAAACACACTAATGGCTCCTCCTGTATAAAGACATACAACACATCTTGGGTAACCTAACCACTGTCTATGACCCATTCATGTCTAGCAGTTGGAGTCTACTGTCTTACTTACATTAACCAACCTTAAATCATTAGAAGTTGCTTCTAGAAGCACATCTCTCCTATGATGCTTTGTCCTTCACGTACACCTACTAAACTAGATTTACGTTAGATGGTGCCTCCATGCTACTGTGTTTTTTTCTGTTTGTACATATTGGTGCATAGTCAATCTAATTTATTTTCTACAAGAACACATTTTCTGCATTACTTCTTTCCAATGCCTCTACCTCATATTACCTTTCACCTTGTACTATCACTTTTTTCAATTCTTAGGTTTATGCTAGAATTCGTTTATCAGGCCCCTAATACCAATTACTAAACTGCCTCCAATCTTCCTCTCTTTACTAAACTGCCTCCAATCTTCCTCTCTTTACTACAAAAATGTGTCACATAATCCACAGCTTCTAACGAATAGGCATCACCTTTTTGTTTAGCTGACTCCAGTCCACAATCAACACGTCTGGTAGACTCCTTCATGAGTAAAGTGTTATTTCTGAAACCAATAATGTAGCGCTGCAAGTAGAGCAAAGAATTATGGAGTGGTCTCCAACCAAGAACGGATGTTGGAATTGAATTGTTAGACACGGGGATAACCCTTAAGCACAAGTGGTAGATGTATTATAGATTCAGTGCAGAATAAATAAAACCTAACATTTTAATGGTACTGGATAAAAGTAGAAAAAAAACTACAACCAGACAGACCAGAACAAACAAAAAAAAATCAAAGAAAATGTTGTAATGGGTCTCCATAACCAAGAGCTACCCAGCTATGAAAACATCAGTGTAAGGCGTCTCAGAAAAGGAGATGGGCTCCCTAGTATGGAGCTACCGTGTTAATGGCTGGTGGTGAACTGGTTCTAGCTCGCCTCTATGGTTAGATACAGTCTAAAGCAAATCCTGTAAACAGATAGGAACGTGGGCCTTCATGGGTCCACCAGTTAAATAGCGCAGACAACTGTCTGTTAGCTTCTAGGAGAGACAGATGCTAGGTATACCATTAGAATCAGAGGTCAGTGCTATGAGTGCTCATAACTGTACACCTCATACAGCACTCAAATGGCCATAATAGAGTTGCCAATATGGAGTAAGGACAACAAAAATCTGTATTTTAAATCGGCATTGCTAAAACTCCCTGCTTGAAATTACTGGTTTTCCTTTTTTTTTTTTTTTTAATCCTTACTCTATATTGGCATCTCTATATTATGGCCAATGAATTTATTAATCTTATAGCTTAGACCATCTTTATGTAGAGCAACAATTCTTTTTTTCAGATCCTCAGTTTTTTTGCTATGAGGTGCCATGTTGAACTTCCAGTGACCAGTATGAGCGAGTGAGCGCGATAACACCAAATTTAACACACCTGCTCCCCATTCACACCTACCTATTCAGGCCTTGTAACACTAACGAGTCACATGACACCGGGGAGGTAAAATGGCTAATTGGGCCCAATTTGGACATTTTCACTTAGGGGTGTACTCACTTTTGTTGCCAGCGGTTTAGACATTAATGGCTGTGTTGAGTTATTTTGAGGGGACAGCAAATTTACACTGTTATACAAGCTGTACACTCACTACTTTACATTGTAGCAAAGTGCCATTTCTTCAGTGTTTTCACATGAAAAGATATAAAATATTTACAAAAATGTGAGTGGTGTTCTCACTTCTGTGAGATACTGTGCTGTGAGATACTGTGTATAATATATATGAAAACCACATGGGGGGGTAGCACTCAACCTAAACGAAGCATTCAGTGCGGGTGCGTCTCAACAATAAAATACAAAACAAAACCAGGGAGAGAGCTCTCCAGTCAACACATTCAAAAAAACGCAACAACAGCTTCATGTGTGGGTACATTATACCAGAGTTTACCACATATTGAAAAATTCTTAAATCTGAACTTTGTTGAATAAAATGGTGGAAATTTAGTTTACAATTAAAGGCCGTGAATTGCTTTAACCTCTCTGGCGGTCTAATTTTTTCACAATTTTGTGTCTAAAAGCGTTTAAATTTTTTTGGAAAGGAAATGTGTTGTTTTATATAGTAAGCCTGTATTCTGTAAGAATAACTCACTGAAATCGGTGCAAGCAAGAGTCTAGTAAACACACGCAGTCAGAGAAGGTTTGAAACACGAAATAATAATTTATTATCCCAAAAATAATTATCCAAAATAATGGAAATAAATTGTATTCAATAATCTAATCAAACCAAAAAAATGCCTCTTTCCTCTGGGTGCTGGGATTCCTGTGCAGTTGTGGACTCCTTTGCCAATGAAATATAGAGGACACGGGGGTACCAAAAAAAGAGTATTAATTCTCAAAGCAGCTTTACAGAAATAATAGGCAAATAAAAATAATTTCTAAAATGTAATAAGGCTTTGCAATACAAGTTTTGCTGGTGGATCTGGGCAAGCACCAGCGAAACTTGTATTGCAAAGCCTTATTACATTTTAGAAATTATTTTTATTTGCCTTTATTTCAGTAAAGCTGCTTTGAGAATAAAACCTCTAATTTGTTTGGTACCCCCGTGTCCTGTATATTTCATTGGCACAGGAGTGTACATCTGAACAAGAATCCCAACACCCAAAAAGTTTATTTTACAGTAATTTTTTTATATTTTTTTTACAGTTTTTCAAATTTGCCGCCTGGTCCCGCCCCCTGCATCGCATGTCTCGCAGGGAGCGAAACCAGGACGCAAAGTCGCCGGCTGCCGCGATCACACTTTGACTGTGGAGACGGCGAGGGAGCGAAGGATGCGGTGAGTATATACAGCCCAAGTCACACTCGGGAATACTGCCAGGCAGGTTAAGCCTGCCAACAACGTCAATGTAATCCACCCTCTGGCAGGTCCTTCTCTGCAAACCTAATGACTGCCCATCATGGGATAAACTTACCTACTGAGGAACAAGTCCTTTCTTGGAGCTCCCCGCAGATCAAGGTTAAATAGAACCTGGAGGAGGAGTACCTGTGGCAGGGAGGGGTGCATACCCAAGAGATTCATATGAAAACCACATGGGGCGTAGCACTCAACCTAAACTAAGCATTCATGTACCCATGCATGAAGCTGTTGTTGCTGGTTTTTGAATGTGTTGACTGGAGTGCTCTCTCCCTGGTTTTGTTGTGTATAATATATATTTACAGTGGGACAGCCCCAATCTAGTGATTTTTAGAGCAGTACAGGACATTTAAACAAGCATTTCCTAATGTACAACCATTGTTTATTTCCTTTTATTTATCAAGCTAATCTTTAAGAGTCCACACACTTCTCTCTCTGGCCTTCTGACCAAAACACAATTTTTATTTTTATTTGTAAATGCAAAAGGTTAAGCAATATAGCTTGTTTATGACGCCTTCTTTACATTTTTCTAGGTTACTGTCAATTGGGATCTAGCAGACCTCAACGAACGGGACCGGGCTATGGTCGAGTTTGCTGTAGCAATTGCCAAGCCTGAGAATATCACAGACGACCACTTCCAGAGACTGGAGAAACACGGTTTTGACCATGAAGATGCTTGGGATATTGCGTCCGTTACAGCCTTTTTTGCATTGGCCAATCGTATGGCACATTTAATGGACTTGCGACCAAATGAGGAATTTTATGCACTTGGAAGAGTCCCCAAGGTATAATAAAAAAAACTTATTGACTTGACAATAAAATACACAAATTAGTGCAATAAATTGTAATGAAATATGGTGGATGTGCATTCTGTGTTATGAGAAAAAGAGGTGGCACATTTACTTTTCTATGTGTAACCTAAGCAATCTAGTGTTGCCAATTATTAAACAGAGCTGTTAGACTATACACTGTAGCAAAGACTTTTTTCATAAAACAATGTTAAAATCTCTGAATACTATTTTGATGTGATTCACCCCAGTCATTTTTATGTGAGTGGTTACACTGCTATGACCCCCCCCTCTGAAAGGGGTCTGTAGCCTGTAGGGCTTTTTCAGCCATCAAAATGCAGGGACTTAATCCTGCAGACTCTCAGCTCAGGGACCTTCAGCTCAGGTGTCCTGGGCCTGGAGAACTTCAAATACCTGCCCCATCCAATGGTATCAAGGCCTTCCCGCACAGAAGGCACTGGATTGGCTAGAACATCCAGCCCCCCTGCAGTCACATGACACACTGAACTGGAAGCATGTCATATCCTGCAGGGGTCATGTGGTAAAAAAGTACATGCGAGAACTCGTTGAACTTGTGTTGAGTGTTGTCATCTTGAAGTAAATAGTAGAGGATACAGTGTTAAAAAATAACGTTTATTAAGCCGATAGACATTTGTATTCTGGACCACTAGGGGGCCTCAGAGGACAAGAAACAGTAAAGATCAAGCTCTGTGTGAGCTTGCAAAGAAATGAAAACAGACACGTATGTCAGGATTGCTTAAAGACACAGAGATACTAACGGACCTGTATTAGTGCATTCACTTAAGAGAACCCTATTGTATTAGAGGTTCTCTTATTGCTAAATGTCCCTAATCCCCTGTTAGCGGGTGTTGTAAATAATGCAGTATTTAGGATTGCAAGTGAAAGTCCATTTTACCCCAGGGTTCTATATACACTTCCTATATTGCTAGTTATTGAAGAAAGTTAACCACCTAGGATTCACCAGGTGTAGAAAAGTGTAGAAACCATTTTTTGCCTGCCTACTTTAGAAAGATTACTGGCAGGTAATTAAAAGATACTTGGCAGGGTTAGACTTGTCCACATTGAGAGGTGCCTGTTTATGGCTTCATAGAGAATCAGCTATACTGGTTCACTGACAGAAAAAATAAATAAAGTTTGATAAATGTGAGCCTACGTGGGTTCACAGCAGATTGATAGAAAAAGTAAGAAGCATACTCAACATTGCTGTTCTCTATGTAATTGCTATTTGCCACCTTCTTAAACTGCCACTGCATTACCAACCTCTATTTCAAGGAAAAACTGGCGAGGAAAAAAAAAAAGTGTTGTCATCTTGCATGCAGCCCTCTGTACCACATTAAGATTGACTAACTGACCGATATACATCAATCAATGTAATGTAGATTAGATTGGTGATTTTGGCATCTGGACTAACACTAGAGTATAGCAGTACGCAGTGATACCTTTTTTAGTGGACTACCATTACATTTAAAAGACAAGCTTTTGAGTGTGACTTTCTACTTCAGGTCTGGAAGCTTTACTGAATAAAATTAGAGAATTGTACATTACACACGGTTGAGGGGTTGGGATGGATGATGTAAATAGTGAAATAGTATGTTCAAACAGGACAAATAAACCAATGAAAGATCTTGGGCCCACAAATCAACACTGATAAGATTCTGACAACTTGGAAAAAAACAAAACAGGGATGACAAAAAAAGAGGCGGGGGACACGAGCCAGAATTCTGAACGTTAGGCGACGTTATGACACTCCTTCAAGTATTCTGTGTACACCCTGGGACTCTGTACGGCTACTAGGTAACCTTTTTCTATTAGTGCAGATTCATACACTCTAAGGACCGATCTATCAGTATAGGGCTCCTTTGGTATAGCCGTGCAGGGGTCCCCAGTTTCTTGTGTTCATATACATATATATTGTTTATTGTGTCGTGCGTCTCTGCATAGGGGCTTTTACTCCTTCTAGGGCCTTATTCGGCGCATGCCGGGTACCGCCGTTGTGACTGACTGTGACATAATGCAAGAGCCAACCATAAAGCCCGCAGAGGTGCGTAAAGTATTGGAGTCTATGCTGCACCTGTTTGGTGATTGCATGTCTAAGTGGAAGGGGTTAATGAACACAGTTTTTCTCCCTTCTAATGATCTAGCTATTCAAGTTCCAGAAAGCAGGGTTCGTGGTCCTCTTTCCCCTGAGGAAATTAATAGAAGGCGAACTGGCAAGCTCTGTTTTTATTGTGCCAGTTCGTCACATTTCATTTCCTGTTGCCCGCTAAAGCCAGTGCGCGCCAAGGCTGGCAAGGTGCCCGCTGTGCCTACGTCCCACAGTCAGGTTACCAAGGCCTGGTCCCATCATGTATCCAAGGAAATCAGACCCCCTGTACCATCCAGGTCTAGGAGAGCCCTTCCTAGGGCAACCAGGCCTGAGAGGGGAGCAACTGATGTTAATGTTTCTGCTGAATTTTCTGACTATGGGTCAGATGGCTCCCCGATCTGGGTCTGGCACCAGGCCCCCATATGTTTCCAAGGTCAGACCCCCTTTACCGTCCAGGCCTAGGGTAACCAGGTCTGTGGAGAGGGCAACTGATTCCTCAGATCCAGCCGAGTTTTCCCTTTCTGATCCCGAGGAACTAATGGAGTGTGACTCCTTCTCTGCCAGGGGATCAGAGGATGAAGCCATGGAGGTCACTCCCCTGTATATACCCTCGCCAAACGGCCAGACACCCAAATGGTGGACCAGGGCGTCGTATAGTTGCAGGTTGTGTTACAGAAAAGCGGACAGCACCGCAGGTATCACCCACCGCACTCCTATTGCCAGGTGGCGAAGCCGCAATCCTGGGGTCTGGTGGCAAGGCCGCAATCATGTCTAGCGGGGAAGCCGCAATCATGTCTAGCGGGGAAGCCGCAATCATGTCCAGCGGGGAAGCCGCAATCATGTCCAGCGGGGAAGCCGCAATCATGGAGAGTAGCGGCGAAACCACTATATTTATGTCTAATGGTGAGATCATGTTGCCTTTGTCTGACAGTGAACTTGTCATGCCCGTTGCTGGCAAGCTTCCAGTCAAATCAGGCCCAAGCTGTGTGTCAGCGGTTACGCTCCCAAGCTGTGTGTCAGCGGTTACGTTCCCAAGCTGTGTGTCAGCGGTTACGCTCCCAAGCTGTGTGTCAGCGGTTACACTCTCAAGCTGTGTGTCAGCGGTAACGGAAACCCAGTCAAGCTGTGTGTCAGCAGTTCCAGAAACCCAGTCAAGCTGTGTGTCAGCGGTTCCAGAAACCCAGTCAAGCTGTGTGTCAGCGGTACCGGAGCCGCACTGCAAAACCACTGTGCCCATGTCCCACAGTGGTCCCAGTAATGTCAAGTCTCACTCTAGGAGGAGACGTAAAAAGGGGACTGGCTCTAGTCTCGTTGGGTCCGAGGATGCCACTCTCCGCCCAGGTTCCGAGGATGCCACTCTTCGCCCAGGGTCCAGGAATATCACTCTCCTTTCTGAGTCTGATAAGGCTGTACTCCTAGCTTACCTTGAGGAATCTCAGCAATCAGGTAGTCTGGTTGGTAAAATGTTTTCCAAATGGAGGAATGTTTCTGAGGGTTTTGTGAGGGCTCCTTCTGGTTTATTGGTACGCAAGGCACACTGGGAAGTGCTCCAGCGATGCCCTAGACTGATGAGAAATTTTGCTAACTATTCCGATGACTCCGTTGACTGAGTGTATGTTTTTCTGGATTTTCTTGTAGGTGCCCGGAGGTCACCTTTCTTGGAGGGGGCTACTGTCACGTTTTCCACGTTCCAACCCTGTCCCCCTGCCCTCTGTATTCCTCATGTCTATGTTCCCATGTGTTTCTATGTTGCTTTTCCCTGGGATGCAGCTCAGGGGTTAAGAGTCTGTCTATTAAGATCTGCTGTTAGGGAAGTGATCAGCCCATATCACTATTTAAAACCATGGGCCCATATCACAATGCTCTTGCATTGGTTTACTGAGAGCTCCCTGTTGTGCTGTCTGATTTAATCTAAGTTTTTCATGTTTACCTTATTTCTTTGGTTTATCAATCTGTTGCTTCTTTCAGTATTCCCAGGTTCCAGTTCATGTCTAGCATTTCCCATGTGTTCATTTAAGTGTCTCGCCGCTGTTATATCCTCTGATTTGATCTCCTGGTATTGATTGACCCTCTGGCCTGGCTGACAGATTTTCTCTGGTGTATCCCCGCTTTGGCTTAAGGTGAACATTTTGGTTTTGACTCCTGGCTTAATCACTGACGACTCTTCTGGACATCCCTAGCTGTACTGTGTATATTGATGTATATGTTGTGTGTCCCTGCTGACCACGGGTTTTGTGATTAAAGTCCTTCCCTGCAAGTTGTGGAGTATAACTCCTTCAGGTATTCTGTGTACAGCCTGGGACTCTGTATGGCTACTAGGTAACCTTTTTCTATTAGTGCAGATTCGGCCACTCTAAGGACCGATCTATCAGTATAGGGCTCCTTTTGTATAGCTGTGCAGGGGTCCCCAGTTTCTTGTGTTCATATACATATTTATTGTTTATTGTGTCGTGCATCTCTGCATAGGGGCTTTTACTCCTTCTAGGGCCTTATTCGGCACATGCCGGGTACCGCCGTTGTGACTGACTGACTGTGACAGGGAGGTGTTGCAGGCCTCGCGGCCATCTTGTTTTCCCGCAAAGTGTTCTCTGGGACCTTCTCCTTCTCCCAGCCATGGGTAAGAAGAGTAAGTGGCTGGAGATGGCCTCTCCTGACCAGCCTGACATCCGGACCTCCATGGGTGGCCGAACCGGGCAAAGGGAGGGGGTCGGAGAGGCTTCTGATGCTGCTGTCTCCACGGACTCGTGGGCCCTGGCCTCCTTGCCAGCTGCGACGCCCCCGATGGCCCAGATGGACAGTGGAGATTGCCCAGCAACTAAGGCTGACATCCGGGCGCTTCTGGAGGATTTTCGCTCCCAGTGGCGATCTGAGCTTGTTGAAATGCGGGCGGACTTGAGCTCCCTGCAGAACTAAGTGGCTGATGTGCATACTCACCTGCTGGCCTCGGATGCTGCCCGGTCTGAATCGTGGTTGGTGGAGACAGAGCTGGAAACTCAAGTGGAACGACTGACGGCGGCTGTGATTGGGCTGGAGTCCAGGCACCGCGCTAGGAATGTCTGGATCCGTGGGGTCTCTGAGTCGGTCCCTGATGCTGAATTGTTGTCCTGCGTTGCAGGCCTGGTGGCTGCGCTCCTCCAGCACCCTCCCGGTACAATCGCCCCGATCGTCTCTGCAGTAGGTATCTGATTGGTAACCTCGGGCTGTATATACTCACTGTGACAGATCTCTGTACCCCAACAGGGTCACATCTGCCAATGCCGCTTCCTCGCAGGACCCCCCGTGTTCTAACCCAGGCAGACTTCCGTGCCTTCTTCCAGTCCTTAGACGACACTTAAGGACCGGGACACATAGAGCCTGCTAGCATCCCCCAGAAATAAGGTGACGCTGTAGATCTTTGGTCTTTCAGGGTTAGAATGAATTGCTTTAATCAGAGGCACATTTATACAGTCAAACATAAGTTATTTACATACACAAAATCCCAACACAAACATTGACTTCTTGGTATGATAAATGTAATTCCATTAGGTCAGTTACAGTAAACATTACTTAACATTTTTAACAAGGCTGGACAAACAGAAAACTAAATACATTACCTACAGACAGCAGATTACAAACTATTCAGATAGAAACAGCAGTTAAACAAAGACTAAACAATGCATTCTTACTTAATCACAGATCACACATTCTGCACACGAGGGCAATGAAAATAATAACGAAAGTCAGGCCTGGACCCCAAACCCTTCTCCATGCCCACACACCCCAAGTCTAAAGTGACGCACATCACATATCTTCCCGCGTCCAAAGCGGCAGGGCAAACTTAGATCCCAATGGATCGCTTGCCACTGACAAGACCTCTCTGTCCCTTTTTGCGCCATCTGCAAAGTTCCAGGGTGCTGGCAAACAAGCACCATCAGTGGGGTCTGACGGTCGCCACAGGGTATCCCTGGGTATGGGTCCATAGTCCCGGGGTAAGAGGCAAGCCATCCCTTTTGTCCAGTGCGCCCAAAGACTCACCGCAGCCACAGGCTACCACAGTCCACAGAAAAACGTTCACTAGCGGGCACACTGGAATCCCCCCCCCACATCTTTCTATCTCCAGGGCACCTCTGCGGTCCCAGGACCAGAATGCAGTCAGCAGTCCTAGTCCCCAGTCTCTCCTGTGGCTGCCCCCTCCCAAACGTTTAGAAGGGGCCCACCCTATGGCAATCCACTCAATTCCCAAGGGGTGAAATTCTTCCTTGGCCCAGGACCTCGGTAGCTTCTCAGGGTGCTCACTCACCAGTCCTGCTGGTCTCCTGGTGGCACCTTGGTTGGTAGGAATGGAGTACTGGGGGGGTCTCCATCTTCCTTGGGTATAAGACACATTCTGATGCCAGCATAGCATCCAGCCTTAGAATTTCTCCCAAATCCACTGGGAGTGCCGCAGGTTTCTCACCGAACAAAAATAGGTCCACAGCCTCCATAATCATTGTCCCCTCAAGCCAGCGATTCGGGCCACCTGAAATGCATCTCCCTTGCGCAGTGGGAAGGAATGCAGCCTGACATCCGGCTGTTTTTAATCTTGGTGTTCAGCTGTACTTCTAGCTGTAAAGTCTTGGCTTTCAGTTAAATAACTGAAGCGTGCAGCTCGGCCTGTACCTGATGGTGCAGCTCTGTCTGGAGCCTCTCATTTTCCATCTGTCTGTAGCCTCTCATTTTCCAGCTGTTGCTGGGAAGAGTACAGCCTGCTTTCAGTGTGTCGCAACTGCTCACTTATACCACGGCTTTGCTCGATCTCTGCATCAAGCTGCTCCTGAAGCGCTTGACATTTTCCTTCTCAGATAGTGATAGATTTACAATAAATAAACATGTGCCACGTTATCCACTTTTGTGGAGTGCCTTTATTCAGCTGCGGTCTCTGAATGCCAAGACTTCCCATACCGCCCTTATCAGATTTCTGGATGCCAGTCAAACACAAATAATCACATATTTATTTTTTTCATTTAACTCTGCTTTGCAACAGTCGAGGATAAAATATCTTCTGTCCCTTTTTAAGCAGGCAGTCACATATTAAATGACAAAAAAAATTATATAGTTAATATTTTTTATTGCAAAAATGGTAGGGTGCTGCCCCATGGATGAACCACCACTGCCCTTATTCCATTCTTTTCTTCTATACGCATGGACTGGCCGTCCTGGGACCTGTGAGTGCCCACTACTATAATGGTAAAATCATTTTTGATTGTTGTGGGCATTTGACTGCAGTGTTTCTCTTTTCGCTCTTGGAACATCGTTTAGAAAAAAAAAAAGACAGATATGCCAGTTTGAAAGATATGTCTGAATAGTAACTTCCCTTCATAGACAGGACACTGCAAGCTAGCTTTATAGTGAGATGTTTGCAGCAGTTTGATGTGGCCAAATTTCTTATTATTCCAGTTCTTTTTTCCAAATAATAATAAATATATCTGTTTTTTTCCCCCAGAATACTAAGGAATGACAATACAGACTAAATGACTGAATAAAAACAAGATAAAAAATAAGGTAAGCAATGGCATATATAGCAACAAGGGGAGTGGATAAAACCTTATTAGAATTTATGTACGTACATGTGTTCTCCCTTTCATTCCTCGAAGATCCGAAAGAATCAGTAACAGGTCTATTCAAAGAAACGTGAAACTCCGGAGAATGACTGGAGAAGACAAAATTCTAGGTCAAAATAGCCAATCCTGAAAAATTCTCCCATTTTATCTCACTTTCCAAATCGGCTATTTGGTCTAGATTGTTCTCTTCTCCTGCCAGTTCTCCTGGTTTTCACCTTTCTCTGAATAACCCTGACAATGTTTAAAAAACAAAACAAAGACTGAAGGGGTGGGGGAATAAAAGAAGTAACCCTTTTCACGTCAGAAAAGTGCATTCCAAGAAGTGAACTGGAAATAAACAAGCAGTGGATGCAGCATCACCAGTAACAGAAAGAGGAGTCTCTTAAAAGGTAACAGAATTGAACTGGTGCACCACAACTCAACCTAAAATGCCTCCCAAATAACCAACAGTATTTGAACTGATTTTATATTGTGTCATATGTACTCGCATAAACTACATCATATAGGTAATAATAGACCTCTCTTTCAAAACCTAAAACTTACAGGGTTATTGAAAGCAAGCCGAACTGGCCACGGGATTGTACCGAACAGTGAATTTTCCCGTACGGTGCACTTTCATGGCAATTTGCTATTCAAAAAGCCAGCAGTTCACCAAATATTGGCGAAATGCAGTGATCTTCAGGGGCAGTGAGTGACCTCCCCATTGTCACGGGGGTATCTGGCGTGAGCCAAGGTGGGCCCTCTATATGGGATGTTCAGCCCTTGAGGCAGGTTTGCTGCTGGCAGCATAGACAGAACACAACAGATACCAGACAAGAGAACAGAACAACTGGACAAAAGGAAGGGCAGGAGAACAAGGAGAAAACAGAACACTAAAGGGAACCCTAACTCTGAGATAAGGTCCTTGCAATGGACACTAATGTATGTATACTAATACATACAATGCTATTGGGTGATACACAGAACAGGACACAGGGAATATAACTAGAGACATAGTCAAAATACAGAGCTGAAATGATACACCAGAGCAGGAATTTCATACTAGCCAGGAATCAGGAACCAAAGAGGTAAGTCCGACAAGCCAGGAATCGGTACACAGATATAGCAAACAGGGATAACACAATAGAATAGTCAGAACCAACACAGGACTACAGGACATAAATATCAGTAGCAGGAACGCAGGGAGCAATAACCGTCAGGAGCAGAGACCCATGCAAAAGCCAGGAGCAATGTGTGTGTGTTCGTTCTGCCACCTACGGTCAGACCAGCTACAATGAAATGCAGGGGAAAAGAGGAAGAAATGTATTGGCCCTGATCGGTAAGAGCTGGCCTGGATCGCTCTCACCACCACTTGGGGCCATGGTTGGAACCCATAGAAACGTGACACCCATAGAGAAGTAATGGTTAATCTATTCAGAGAACACCGAAATGTCAGTGAAATGCCCTGATTTTCTAGGGTTTCTTTTGACAGGTTTAATCAGTCGAATCCCATAGGTTTCAATGTAAAAATATTCCCTGTTTTTTATTAAATATTTATTCAACAGTTTTATTCTTTTCACTTGCAGCAAAAAGTCTCTTTTTCGGAAGCGTTCGGTGGCTCATTCGCTGCACTTCGGGGACCCTGCGTATGCTGAATTCACAGCAGGGTCAGCGAATCAAACTAGTCGATGTGCAGGGAACGGGACAGCACTGAAATGCCACTGACTCTCTGAATAACCCTGATAGTGCAGGGTGGAATACAGATACAATAGAACCACTCACATGTTATTGATCCATATAGGCTCAGTGTATAGAAACATAGAAAAATGTCGGCAGATAAGAACCTTTCGGCTCATCTAGTCTGCCCAATTACATGGATACTTTAACTGGATTTATCTTTTGTTTAGGATAGCCTTATGCCTATCCCATGCTTGCTTAAATTCAATTACTGTTTTGGCCTCTACCACTTCAACTGGAAGGCTGTTCCATGTATCCACCATCCTCTCAGTAAAATAATGCTTTCTGATGTTACTTTTAAACCTTTGCCCCTCTAATCTAAGACTATGTCCTCTTGTTTTGCTACTTTGTTTCCTTTTAAATATACTCCCTTCCTCTACCTTGTGGATTCCCTTTACGTATTTAAATGTTTCTGTCATATCTCCTCTGTCTCGTCTTTTTTCCAAGCTGTACATGTTAAGATCATTAAGCCTTTCTTGGTAACTTTTCTCCTTCAAGCCGTACACCATTTTAGTAGCCCTTCTCTGAACTCTCTCTAAGATGTCTATATACTTCTGGAGATACGGTCTCCAGTCCAGTGTAATGTCCTGAAGGGTGCCCAACCTGGGGTAAAACTGTAATCATTTACTTACACTATCGGCTCTTTTACGTGCTGGCATTGGTTTGCACAGACAGCTGGGGAGGGGTTATGGGAATGAATTACAGGGACACTCTACTCATCCTGACAACTTTATATTTTTTAAGTGGTCAGGATGTGAGTAGTGCTCCCTTCTCCCCTTCTCTATCCTGCCCCAATCTGGTAGAAGTTTAGGTATTGAGTTACCTTCACGCCACCTAGCATCACCAGCAGCCAGGATTTAGAATTTTCCGGCTGCCAGTCACTAGTGATGTCAGCACGCAGAGAGTGAGTTGATGTCACCCCCTGAGACCGCCCATGAAAGTGAAAGGTTTGAGACAGGTTCAGGACTACTTGAGCCGAAGAGGAGGAGCTGCACACTGTGATGGACAAAAGGTGCATAAATTCACCTAAAATAAAAAGACTATTTGGGCAGAGGCTGTCAGCAGCATCTAAGGGAGAATTATGTACTGTGGTCGCCACCTAGTGGTTTATTGAATGAATGACTAAAACCATTTGTATATAAAACAGTCCTAAAACCAGTACCATTTTGTGTACATTCGCTCAATTATACAACCCTTCCCTGTATAGTGTATATCTCTGTATTAGTACCTGCTCTCGCTATTGTGTAAGTTCTCTCTGGAAGAAATTCCTTTTGATTACCCTGCTTTCTCCTTCCCCATTCTTCATTGTTTGATGGTCCTGTGTAGTTATTTGATCTGTGTAGCTATCTGCTTGATTGTATGCAAATGGAGTTGGTGGTTGAGTGTATTTCTGTGCCTGTGTAATAATAAACCAGTTCTATTCTGACCAAGCTTGAAGTCACGACTCATGATTTGGGGTACCAGGATCTTCTGCCCACTGTGCCAAGGAGAGGCTCCAGGTCTACAGCTTCGGCTTATTTCTGGGGGTGCTAGCCAGGCTCTCTACATGCACCGGGCCTTAAGCTGCAGCTAAGCTACTAGAGAAAGGTGTGAGAGTCACGAGGAGAAACTGGGTGTCCAGCGAGGAAGCAGCATTTGGCAGATGTGACCCTGTCCGGGCACAGAGATCTGAGCAGGGATAAACCGTAGGGCAGGCAACCAGTGCTGCTGCCCATTTTCAGTAACCTCATAAACCTTGTTTTTACTCACTATATATGTATTTATTGGCAACCGATTTCTTTAACAATAGTTCTTACTCAACGAGATACTGTCCGTGTGCAAGTGAATACTTATTGACTGAACAAATTATTTTTACAAAACACAAGCTGTACCTTATCTGGTTCACATGCCATATCCAAAATAAATGTACATTTGTCAAATCATTATTAGCAATGTTTTAAACTCGGCACAGTCACTGTTGAAGATGAGCTCTGTAATATCTGTAAATTCACATGCGTCTGCCCATGCTGAGTTTTGTGAAACATTGTTCAGTGTGAGATCTGCCGGTATTTTGTGCCCTTGGAGTATTTAGGGTATCAGATCAGTTAGGACCAGAATTCGAATATACCTGGTTGAAGAATAGTATAGTCATAAGCCATTTTAATCAGAAATCCTCTTTTGTCTAGTTAGTATAACTAACAAACGTGAAATACAGAAATGTATTAGTCTATATATAAACTGAAATAAAATTTATTCTAAAAAGATCTGTTGTAGATTTGGGCTAATATGATCTCCCTGTTTTCTAGAGTGAACATTCCTGAATATTTGATCTGAAGTCAGACACTAAGCTTTGTAGCGGGGAGGAAGCTATGACTGCTTTTCGCAACTTCTTTTGGGACATCGCCTCTAACATCAGTTGGCTGCAACTTACTACAAAGTTCTATGGCCTCAAAGCACTAAGCAAAATCCTCAATGCCTTTTAACCTGAAGCACTAGCATAATTTACTCCGTTACACTGAAATAAAACCAGACAAAATTGTCCAAGTTACATTTATTCATCTTTATAAACTGCTTTTATATTTGGGTGTTCTAAAGCTACAGTAGTCCTTCAATATTATTTGTAACAAGCTCTTTAACCTCTTCTCTACAAAAATCAACTATTCTCAAACAGCCAAGCACCTCCTGGTGACCATATTATTAGAATCCTTTATATAGCGCTGAGCTTTACAAGATCGGTGTACAAGGGGATGACATATTAAAATACCTCACATGAATGAATGTTCTTGAACCCATGACATACTTGAAAATGAGAGAAATCTCAATGTATCCTTCCTGGTAAAATACTTTGCAAATAAATTATAAATAAAAAGATAAATTCAGGGTGAACCCTTTTCCCAAGGGAACTTAAATCAGCGTGAGAAGTACAAGTATTTTGTGAGATAGGCACATCCATATCGTTGGGTGTCTTGCCCAAGGACCTTTACTGGTGGCGTTTTCTGAGTGGGACTGGAGTGGTGTAAAACCTATATTTATGTTTTTTTATGTGATGTGTGTTTTATCCCACTTATTGTACAGCACTGCAGAATATGTTGGCATTTTCTAAATATTGTAACTGTACACCTGGAGCCATATTACATACTTGGTGCTAACTTAACCAGAGCTGTTGTAAACTTAAAACCTCCATAGGCTATAATGGCTCTGGTAAGTTTACAACAGCTCTGGTTAAGTTAGCACCAAGTATGTAATATGGCCCCTGGTGTAAAGGGACAGGGGTGAAAAGTTCCTGTTTCAGGGTCAAGACCTTTCCCATTACATGATCAGTCATTCTTTTTAAGTTATATTTCCCTTCCTCCAGTCCCCCCCCCCCCCTTGGGGTTGGCAGCTTCCATGTGGAGAATAGAGTTCTTCTGTAGAAGTATAGCTTCCCAAAGCATAATATTAGAGACTGAATGTAGTGTTTCAGAGAACTTGTTTAAGACATTTATGTACAATTTGGATTTACAAACAGTAGGGAAAACAAAAGTGGGCTTTGTTGGGAACTCTAGGTCACAAAATCCCATGATCCCTACACACAGACACTGCCTATCTATGCTGACAGTCTTTAGAATAACTGGATCGCTAAACACAGGCAGATACACAGAATAAAGTCAAAACAAGCTGAAGTTATTAACCAAAGCGGATAATCAGACAACGCCACGGGTCAGAACCAGAATGGATAGTCGGACGAAGCCAGGAGACAGAGTCAGAACAGATAAGCAAACAGCCCGTAGTCGAAACACAATAAAACCAAGGAGAGCAAGGGTTCACACTAGAGAGTGGTCAGGAAACAAAGGCAGAGTCCATACACGGTATACCAGATACTGGAATCACACTAATCAAGTTAAACTATGACAGGGAAGTGAGCTAAACTCACCTCTGGTTTTAAATCCAGCGGGCGTTGCATCATCTTACCAGGCCTGACCCGCAGCCACGATCGCCGACCATGTCATTCAGCAGCCGGCCAGGTCATTCAGCAGCTGGCCAGTGAGCAGCAATGACGGTGCTGCCGGCCACCAGGCATCCGGGGTGGCTGTGACACTATAAAAGCTAGGTTTATTCACACCTGGGATTATCTAACATTTTACAAAAACTATGAAGATGGGACCTTCTAGCAGTGACACCAAGAAAATGAAGATGGAAGTAGGAAAAATAATCAAATAAAGGGTTGTTTCAAGAGTCCAGAAATAACTACTTACAATTCTTTGTATCATCACATAATTACAGCATACAAACATATTAACCCTTGCAATACTGCTTGCCATAATATAATTAATAAAAAAATACGGTAATAATTCTTTCAATCCTAAACCACATGGGCTGTTGGTGTTCTTGAATGACTGCGCATGATCTTGATTGTGCAGGAGACCTTTGAAAAATCTTCTTGCATGGTCTCTACTACCATGAGACAGGCAGTCATACCTATAGGAATACACCATTTTCTTGTTAAATACAATACGGGGTGAAAACAAAATAACACTCTTCTGTTGGACTTTTTTTCTCCGAAAATATTCTAGTACATAGCTGTTTAAAACTGTATGCTGTTGAAGGATATTCTGGTAGCATTCAGTTGAACCTATACTAAACTGTGGCTACTGCTAGCTGCATCATGATTCTCTAGAAATTTTTCAAAAGGCTTTCCAAGTAATGGAATGTAGAGCGTTTTTCTGTTGAAAACCCCACACTTCTTGTTTTCTATCACTTTCTGTTTCCATAGGATAACCTCATTAACTCTCACCTGTCCTCTTCAACAGTGAAACCAGCAAAAGGCACTCACACACTCTGCTGTGAACGGGAAAGACAAGGACCATAACTGAGATCTGCTATGGAATGAATAGGTTTAAGTCCTTGAAGTCAGAACATTTTTTTTCCACTTACTAACTATGACTCTTTCCCATGTAAAAATGTATTTCTTTAATCCGGACCTTGACTCTAAATCTTGTGGATATTTTATGAAATCTATAATCTAAACCTAACATTAACCTTAACAGTGCCTTTAACCATAACACTAACACAACTATTGTGACAAAAGGTTTTTTAAAAAAAGATTTTTAATTCTTTTTTTCTTGTGCCCGAATTTAAAAATTTTCAAGTGTGGAACCCAAATTTTTCAATTGCTCCCTCCTTGTAAAAATTGACACGCGTTGTTGAATATGGAAGCATCTGAATAGGAGCATCTTTTTTTAATCTGCATTGTGTTTATTTAAAAACACAGGTCACATAGGACCTATATAGGATGGGACTGAAATTCAAAATAATAAAATTTTATTCAAAATATAACACAGAAAAAATCCAAATTGGGCACCTCAACATAAACACATAAAGCAAAAATTGTTAAAAAGCATCCACATAACCCTTAGTAGAGAGATATCCTCAAATCACTTGCTCACATCAATCTCATAAATGAGGGATTAAATACCATATAAGGGAGTGTGGATATATAAAAGTTACTCTTTGCAGATGCTAGTTGGTATAAACCTTAAATCATGTATCCCAATTTGGGGCAGTAGATAGACATGTGCAGCAACGTAAGTTTGTCTCCAAATGATCTAGAGGTTACACATTGCAGATGCCGGTCACATTATATTCAAACGTAATTCTTATATCATATTCAGGCTACAGGGTGTATGCAGTAACCTAATTTATCTCCAAAGTGATATAAAGGTTACACCTTGCAAATGTCGGTCGCCTTATATCATATTCAGGCAACAGGGCATATGCAAAAGCCTGGTTCTAGAGATTACACATTGCAGATGCCGAACACTTACAGGGTTATCCAAAGAGATTCGAAAAGTCACCGCACGTTCGGTGACTTTTCGTTCTCTTCAATTCGGTTCCTTTTGCCGATTGCATTTCGGTGACCCTGCGGTGTATTCAGCAAACACCACAGGGTCCCCGAATTGCAGGGAAAAGCTGCCGCAAACCTGACGAAAACTAACCGAATGCACGCTGAAAACAAGCAAAAACATCTGGATTAACCTTCGAAGAAGCCGAACAGGAGCCGAACAGGAGCCGAACAGGAGCCGAATCACACAGAGCCGAAGCAGCTGTGACGTAGAGGAGGCAGTGAATAAATTAGAAAAACCATTTGTATGAATCTGGGAAAATGAAATGCTGTTTGCAAAGAAACTACTGAGCGAAAATGTCTGAAATTTTCACAGGAGGTCCAGGGAATGATAATAAAGAGGGCTGTTACAAAAAAAATAAGCAAACTGAAAAAAAAAAAAAAAATTGGACTTTTAATTTTTTTTAAAAAAATTCAGAAAAATGCTTAAAGTATCCTAAAAAATCTATAGATAAAGAGACTTTTTGCTGCAGAATTTTATAATGAACGGTTTATTAGATATTGAATTAAAACAGGAATATTTTTAACATTGAAGCCTATGGGATTCTCCTGAATTAACCTGCCGAATTAAACCACCGAATGGCAGGGCATTAGGGGAACCTTTCACTGCTGGTTTGTGTTCTCTGAATAGCCGAAGCAGTGCTTTTTCATGGGGATTTCACTGCCCTCGAACAGGCACCGAACAGGCACCGTATGTGCAGGCAATTCGACAGGATTTGGCGAATTGCCTGCTCTCTGGATAGCCGAATGGCCAGGAAAGGTAACCGAACGCTGATTTTCAGCGTTCGGTTACCTTTCTCAAGCAATTCGAATCTCTTTGGATAACCCTGATAGTATTCAAACCTGATTCTTATATTCAGGCGGCAGGGCATATGCAGTAACTTGATTTGCCTCCACAATGATCTAAAGGTTACACATTGCAAATGCCGGTCACTAACAGGGTTATCCAAAGAGATTCGAAAAGTCACCGCACGTTCGGTGACGTTTCGTTCTCTTCAATTCGGTTCCTTTTGCCGATTGCATTTCGGTGACCCTGCGGTGTATTCAGCAAGCACCACAGGGTCCCCGAATTGCAGGGAAAAGCTGCCGAAAACCTGACGAAAACTAACCGCATGCACGCTGAAAACAAGCAAAAACATCTGGATTAACCTTCGAAGAGGAGCCGAACAGGAGCCGAACAGGAGCCGAATCACACAGAGCCGAAGCAGCTGTGACGTAGAGGAGGCAGTGAATAAATTAGAAAAACCATTTGTATGAATCTGGGAAAAAGAAAAGCTGTTTGCAAAGAAACTACTGAGCGAAAATGTCTGAAATTTTCACAGGAGGTCCAGGGAATGATAATAAAGAGGGCTGTTACAAAAAAAATAAGCAAACTGAAAAAAAAAAAAAAAAAATCGGACTTTTAATTTTTTTTAAAAATTCAGAAAAATGCTTAAAGTATCCTAAAAAATCTATAAATAAAGAGACTTTTTGCTGCAGAATTTTATAATGAACGGTTTATTAGATATTGAATTAAAACGGGAATATTTTTAACATTGAAGTCTATGGGATTCTCCTGAATAAATTTGCCGAATTAAACCACCGAATGGCAGGGCATTAGGGGAACCTTTCACTGCTGGTTTGTGTTCTCTGAATAACCGAAGCAGTGCTTTTTCATGTGGATTTCACTGCCCTCGAACAGGGACCGAACAGGCACCGTATGTGCAGGCAATTCGACAGGATTTGGCGAATTGCCTGCTCTCTGGATAGCCGAATGGCCAGGAAAGGTAACCGAACCCTGATTTTCAGCGTTCGGTTACCTTTCTCAAGCAATTCGAATGTCTTTGGATAACCCTGTTAGTTTTCAAACGTCATTCATACATAATATTCAGGCGACAGAGCATATGCAGTAACCTTGTTCAACCAACTCTACTGGTAATATGTTTATTGTATCATATTCCGATAAAGCCAGGAGGTGGTGTTGTTTCTATAGTGAATCAACTTGGTTAAAAATGTACAGTTTGTGGAATTTTCTGTAGTCAGTGGGATAAAGCTTATTTTTATTTTTTTATTAATAGTTTTTTATTGAGAAAAATTCAGCAAAACCAAATAGAGCAATGGTGGCCTCGCAGGGCCACAATAAGTCATCAATATCACAAGCGATTGTCCGCACAGGGCCACAATTTGTCATCTGCGAAAACACACACGATATCGAAACGGCACTGCTGTTAAATAACAGCGTCGTCATCTAAAAATGTCCAATACAATTAAATAAAAAGGGAGAACCAAAAACGGGGGTAGGGCAATTGAAAGACGGCTATCATTACTCAACATAGATAAAGAAAAAAAAAGAAGAGGGGGTGGGAGTCGGCAAAGGCCAAAATTGTGCCGTCCCCGGCACTATCCCTTTAAGTCCAAGCGCCGCGGGAGGCCGTGGGAGACAAATGGCACCTGGCCCAGGAACTCGGGGGGGGGAGAGGGCATCAGCAGGACACCAGGTCACCGTACGCGATCACCGAGAAAACCCCAAAAAAGCCAAAAGTGTAAAAAAAAAAAGGTGGGGAGGGGAATTCTCCCGTAAAATGCTATGAAGACAAAATGTCACTGCAGGGATATCCCCAGCCGGGGAGCATCAACAAGGGTGACTACGACATAAGCCAGAGAAAGACAAACAGGCCGCACAAATTGGGTTAAAAGGGGGTGTCATCAGCATGCGGAATGTCTCACTAAACAAAGCGATGGGGTACTCTGGCGCTATAAGAACATCTACAGCTGGGGCAACAAAACCATCCTCAGGAGGGTGTTCCCAAAAGCAAGGGAAAGTCTCTTAAAAGAAAAAATAAATAAATAAATAAAAAGACATTGTGGAAGTCCCATCAGCCCGTATCCCGGAGTGGGGGTCCTCTCAAGACGGGCAGGGCACAGCAAGGGAGGCCAGAGCACTCTGACCATGTCAGCCTTTCTTCAAAAAGTAAAACACGCAGCTCCAATGGATGCCAGGCCGAGATATTCTTCTACAATTGTTACACCATAAGAATTATCTTGCAAGACTGACAATATATTGTTTGCGTGAGCTCTGAAATTATTACCTCACATACTTATGAGCAGCAGAGGGCTAATCAACCTGGAGGGTGGAGGTGTGGATCAGTGCTCTTGCGTACATGGGATCCTGCAGGGGTCTGTACTAGATACTCCTGGTTCCACTTCCTCTGGGTGTACATTCAAATTGTTTGGACATGTAGCCATTTAACAGATCTTCCTCTAATCCTGCAATGAGAAGGCTCCAGGGAGTATAAATTAAGGAAAGAGACACTTTGGTCCACACAGTGGATGGCATAAAAAGTAAATAGAAAACTAATAATAAAAACCTCTGCAATGATTCGTGTGTGTGTGTGTGTATTAATGTCACACACAAAACCCCCAGGACATGGGTTCTGTACAGGACAGGAGGATATAAGTAAACCAAAAATGCCCCTGAATAAAGCAATATACTCGCACTGAAATAAAGTGTCATGATCACTTCTAAAATGAAGGAGCCATGAGTATTCCATGTACACACCCTGCATTGGGCGGTGTAGGTACAACACAAATCCCTCCCCCCTGGGAAATTTGTCAACCCAAACATAATTCCTACTAGATGTCTGTTATTTCTGGTGTGTGGGAGCACTCCATAATTAACTTCCCTGGCGGTCTATTTATTTTAAAATTCCCTGTCTAAAAGCGCTGTATTTATTTTTTTTCCCCCCAGTGGTATCCCAAGTGTCGCTCGGGATGCCGCTGGATACATCACCTGTCCCTGCGCTCCCTCGATGTCCCACGCAGCCTCCTCCGGCGATCGCGACCCTCATACTTACTGGTTCCATCCTCACGAGAAGGAAACCAGGAAATATGAGGTCGCGATCACCGGAGACTGCAGGGGACAGCAAGGGAGCGCAGGGAGAGGTGATGTATACAGCCCGAGTGTGTCTTGGGGTTACCGCTCTCAGAGGTGAAATTTAACCCGAAGACACACTCGGGAAAACAGTCAGGGGGTTTAAAGGCTCCCCTCCACATTAACAATACATATGCCCCTCGGCAAGGAAATACAAGGACAGAATACATTGATATGTACAGATATGGCCATCCACATTAACATAGCAAAATAACATACTTATAATATAGAGATCATGCAAATTAGATAATCGACTACCAGAAATACAAACAGAAGAGAGGAATGTATGAAAAATGGAAGATACTCGAGTATACCGCTAGATTTTGGTGACAAAAACTTACCTTAAAAATGGAGGGGTCAAGTTATATTCGAGACATCTGCATGTCATGTAAGATAAAGAAAAAAAAACCTGACTTGCTCATGGATCCCAAGTCTACCTGACTATCAGCAGATGACACAGTGGATGAGCCTGCCTGCTGGAGCAGGAGGTCAGAAAAAAAACCTCCCAGCGTCCTGGTTATTGGTGAATGATTCACTGTGTTGGTCATCTCGCTCCGCCGGCCATCTTATCGCAAGTAAGAAGGTGGGTGGCCGGTGGCTTCATACTTAGTAACAACTACAATCATTCTAGAGCAGAGCACCCTGGCCTGAGGGGGGCCCGACTGTGTTAAGAAAACTTAGAAGGATTTTAATGGCTTCCTAGTACAGTATACTTTTATAATTTTGCTCCTCACGTTATATTCGAGCCTTGAATATTCTCTCAATTCCATAATAAATCTCTATCCATCGCAATATATGAGGGTCGCGCTATATATACCGAGTATATACGGTAGTCAATTAAATTATACAGGTTAAACACAGGTGTATTCACTGAAGGTGAAACTCTAGAGAACTGGCGGGAGGAGTGAAGTTTCTAGGTCAAAATAGCCGGACCAGAAAAATTCTCCCATTTATGTCACTTTCCAAATCATCTGTAGCGCTCACTCCCGGAGGAGCTGCTGAATTTAACCTCGGGTTAGTCTCATCGCACTAGGGAATAAATATATACCGGCACTGTTGTGGATTTTATAAATTATATACTTTACTGGTCTCAATAAAGCGGCATATATAATGTAAGCACGGTATATAGAAAACAGGATTTCGTAATGTGAGAAACGCGCAGCAGTAAAAGAAAAGTGTAACCCCTTCGTCTCTGGAGTGTAAGTCCCGTGCAGGTTATGTCCCAAAAAGTGTGTGTGAGCTCAGGTTCCCGGGTACTATATTCGACTGGCCAGTGAATGGATTTAATAAATCTTCGACTAGTCACGTTGGGGCCCTGTAGATTTAAGCAATACTACAGCGTGCTTCGTTAAACTTTGACTGTGGCCTGGAAGGCCTCTCACCCATCCGCCAGACAATCTGTTCCGCTGCCTGATCAAGGACGTCTCTGTGCTGGATTATACTGGGACCCTGTGCCACCGGATCCGCTTCTCCTGCTTGTCCGACTTCTACAACAGGATCTACGGCCTACCGCCTGCACTCCCAGTGGATCATCGCGGTCTCCTTACTCGGGGTCCAATCTGGAACTCTGTGTCTGTGCAAAACCTCTCAGCGGTGGATTACTAGGTCTCTGGCAAGTCACTGTATCGATCCCAGGCGTTGGCAAGGCAGCGCCTGCTCTCTGGCCTGGTAACAATCGCTCACAGTCTCACGTGCGTCTTACTCTGTTCACCGCTTGGCTCACACTGGCTCTCCTTCGGACGAGGCTGCGGATGTCCTTTCCTTCTTCCCCACCCACTTCCTGTCTCTCACCTAAAGCATGCTGGAAAACGTAGTCCCATTGTGTCCAGTATAGTTTACATTGCGCTTGTCTCCCTCTGGTGGCCAAACCCGAGCAATACAACAACAGAGATTTAAACAGCGCTACACTCTCCCCCTCCTAGAACTCTTGGGTCTCTCCATGGAGGTATAACAATTATATAACATTAGGCAATGTATACAGGTTCAGCAGCAAACATACAATGGGTCAGATATACGTCCTCAAGTTGACTCATGTTCCTGACTACCTCAGCTAACATAGCAGACACCTCGGGCAACCTTCGCACTGTGGTGACAGCCTCTTCAGTGCTATGTCCTGGTGAGTCGTAGGTAAGTCTCTGGGGGGTCGTATCGAACATTTGGGCTTTGATTCTGTGGTTCAACTAGGCCTCCCAATGGAACTCTTCTTGACCTTTCTTGACAAGTCTTATCATCCTGGAGACGAATATCGTGTTTAGTGCTCTTAGCGCATCCCACATCAACCTCATACTTGGAGAACGAATTTTCCGACTTGAGTATTGGAGACTGAACCCGCTTCTTCCACTTGAACGAGATAGGAGCATCTTTAGGGTAGAGCCGTTCAGCTTGAATCGCTTTATTCACTCTCCTCCCTAGATCGGTACTGGAGAGGGGCTTAACAGAAGCCATTCGCCCGATTGACATCCGTGTCTTCAAATTTACTGAAGAGTCAGACACATTACATACGCTGACGGAAACTCTTCCACTTGTCTGTTTCAAAACTCTTGTAGAGATTATTTCAGGGACTTCTCTGGACTGCATAACCTTCTCTGTCCCTTCCGCTTTCCTCAGCCGCCTCACTTCTGCAGGGGCTCTCTGTTCTTCGACCATCCGTTGACATACCGGCCGTGACATTGAGTGTGCCTTCTTGGGAGCAGGACTCTCTTCTTTCACCAGCGGGGTTAGAAACCGTCTCACTAAGTCAGTGTTTGTCGCCACTATCATAGAACTTCGATTAGCTCCTGAGGGACGAGGACACACAATGGCCAACGTGTCACATACTCCCGGTTGTCCAATGATCGCTGAACTGAATTCCAGCTTCACCTGTAGATATCCATCATAGGGAAACCTCTCAGTCCCCATACCCCAGATTTCAAGATCCTTCAACTTCTTCAGGGGTATATGCTTCAAATGTTTCTGATAGAAGTCTCGGTAAATCAGAGTTACTTGAGCACCTGAATCTAGAAGAGCCTTTGTGTAGACCCCTTCCACTTGGACCGGGATGATGGACGAAAGACCTATCAACCTGTCAGGGAACTTCTCTGCCGTAGTACAAGGTGGGAACCCAGTTTGCTCTCTCAACCGGGGTCCCCCGAAATTTTACGCTTGCAAGACAGACGACTGCTCCTTCAAGGCCTTCCGTAGTTCTTCGACCGATCTCTTTACGAGCCTCCTTTTTGGGCACTGAGCCCTGAAATGACTGATTTCCCTGCAGCCAAAACATCTTTTCCTCGAGCGTGTGGGCACATTTTCTTCCTGCGGCTCATTTGAAAAACCCCTGTTAGAAACCGCAGCCGCTCTTGTCATTCGTATATCTGCTAGAAACGTCCGTCCTCTTCGCGGTTTGGGTGGGCTGGGGCAGTCACGTCGATAGTGGCCAACCCCCCCACAGTTGTAGCAGATCAATGAACCAGAGGGTTCTCCAGCAGGAACACTCTGCACTGCCTCTCCCTCCTCCGGTATGGCAATCCTAGCAGACAGCAACGTCATCAACTCCATCATTTTCGACATCAGAGTTTTCAAAGCCATCACTTCGGCCTGTATGTCCGCTACACCAAGAGTTCCTACTTCTGCTGTGAAAACTGCATGTGAAGCATTATCAATCGTTTTAGCCTTAATTAAAGCCTCTTCTTCTCAGATAGCTTTGACCAGTTTGGAATATGTCAGTCTCTTGCTCTGGTATCTAGTCTGAAATTTCAACATTATGGGATCCAGTGGGAGTGCTCCTTTGAAAATTTGATCTATCAAAGCTTCGCTTGCCTGACTCGGTTCCATGCCTCCTTTGAGAATGACCTGATGGATGATTTTATCCAGCCGCCAGACATAGGTGGACAACTCTTCTCCTTCCTTTTGATAGGTGTGAGAGAACTTGTGGATAAGCTCGGCACAATCCTCCACTCCCCCGAAAATTTCCTGCAAAGCTTCTAGATACTTCGCAGCAGTGCAGCCTGGCTTGTCGCTTTTCAGATTTTGGATGACATCTGAAGCAGGACCTCTTAGGCTCTCGACCAACCTTTGTCTCTTCACGGTGTCAGCAACTTCCCAGTCTTCCACTGCTTGCACTGCCTGATCTATCCAAGTGTCAAAGTCCTCTTCTCCAGCTGGCACAGGGACCTTACCCGAACAGAATCCCAAATTGCGATACCCGTAATTGACAGATGCAGCTGAGTTTTGGGCCAACGTTTCCACCAGCTTCCCCATAGTGGTAAAGAATGTAGCAGGAGGGAACCCTGTAGTTGGGGTAGCATCGGGGATCTCGTCTCCTGACGTTGTTGGTCTAGTCACGGGAACATTCGCGTGATCACCACCTGGCGTACTTGGCTGGACCAGTCGAACTTCCACATCGTTGGTCTGCTTCACACTCGTGCCCTGAAAACGCACTGGAACACCCTTTCTCCACTCAAAAAGAACATATGTGTGAGAAGTCTCTGGGTTCACTTTAACGTCCACTATGAATCCCTGCTGGTCAGGTGCCAACGCTGCCACGGCCTGGCGGATCTGTTCTTCTGCCCAGGTGCCTGCAGGAATGTCCATTACTACACTCAACCCTAACTGGCCATTTTGTGCTTTACACCACTCTGCTGCTTCTTCTGGATCCATATTTGACCCTTTAAATGCGGTTTAATCTAGAGACTAAAATCCCAAAAAGTGTGTGTGTGTGTGAGCTCAGGTACCCGGGTACTATATTCGACTGGCCAGTGAATGGATTTAATAAATCTTCGACTAGTCACGTTGGGGCCCTGTAGATTTAAGCAATACTGCACCGTGCTTCGTTAAACTTTGACTGTGGCCTGGAAGGCCTCTCACCCATCCGCCAGACAATCTGTTCCGCTGCCCGATCAAGGACATCTCTCCGCTGGATTATATTGGGACCCTGTGCCACCGGATCCGCTTCTCCTGCTTGTCCGTCTTCTACAACAAACACAATGTGAAAGAGTGTACAATTGCAAAGTAAAATAGGGTACAATTGACCAAGTGAACAGTAGATGCCCTGGTGGCTCAAATGTTCATACAGATGTAAAAAAATATGGGTTTAATGTACATAGGAAGGTTATTCAAAATATTAAGAAGGGGGGGGGGAAAGTCTTGTTTCTATTGTCCGTAATGGATAAAGGAAAAGTAGAAAAAATTCGGACCGTATATTGCGGTGAAGGTAAGAGATAGCCCGTTCTGATCTCTATTGGAGTGATCTAGTAGTTCCAGGTGCAGTCCTAAAACACAGTCTTTGCCGTGGTCCTATATAGGCTCCCAATTTCCCAAAAAAATGGGAAAAGAAGGAGGGTAAAGAGGAAAGAAAGAGTATATAGTGCAATTATGCTTAATAAATAGTAGGTGCCCAAAAGACAAAGGGACACTTACAGTGTCCAGAGCCTCTTCTACCGGCTCTGGTGTGAAATGCCTAGGGCCTGGTCAAGGGTGGCCTCTGCCCTTCTTTACAGGTGCGGGGTGGTCTTCACAGTTGCTATGGGGCAGCCTTCGTCTTTCTTCTGACGATTTAGTTGTTGCCTCCAATACAAAGGGAAGACATCTCCATAGCGCAATGAGTTTAATTATTAAGTGAGGTATATAATAGTCAAGGACAAACTCACCAATGCTGGAGCCATAAATCCAGGCTCAACTTGTAGGCCTAGGGTACTTCTATGGTGGGTACCTGCACCTCTTTCAACAGCAGCGCAGCTTCCATGCAGGCAGAGAAACAGAGGGGGGGGGAAGGGAGAGATCAAGCATAAAAAATGCAAAATAAAATAAAGGATTCCTCAATGGATGTAGATGATTAGAAAAAAGGGTTTATTAATTAAAAGGAGTATCACAGATACGCGTTTCGGCTATTAAATATAGCCTTCATCAGTCTGTGTGGAGAAAACAGTCTCAGAAAATGGGGGATAATGGGCACTCCACGTGTGTGTGCTTATAAAGGGTGTTTCACATCAATTTCCAGGGTCACTTCCTGGTTCATGGTGATCCTGGTCACATGGTGTGGTCACATGGTGTGGTCACATGGTGCGGTCACATGGTGCGGTCACATGATGCGGTCACATGGTGCGGTCACATGGTATGGTCACATGGTATGGTCACATGGTGTCCAGTACATCAACAGTACATCAACAGAGCATAATAAAATGCACAAAAATGGACACTAAATACACAATAAATCAATAATAAAATACACAAAAAAATAGATCAATAGTGAAAGGTGGATATGAATTCAATGTTAAAAAACGGTAAAAAATTAAAAAGTAAAAATAAATATGAAAATAAAATGGTAAAAGCGGCAGGATAGGGTACCAGGATGACAGGTGGGTTTCAGTATAGTATCACAGCGTATGATAGGGGTACGAGTTCTACAAATATAAAATTTAAAAATTTAAAAATTTAAAAATATAAAAATAAAAAATTATATTGTTCTGGATCTCACGGGGTGGAAGAGTGTGTGGTTCTATACATAATGGTAATATCGATAGGATAAACTGCAGAGTCAGTGAATGATAGTGGATGGTCAGAAGTCAATTGAGAAAATGGCATAGTTCGAAATCAGCGTTCAGACCTTGCGGTTGGAGAGTACCTAAGTTGAAGATCCATCTCATTTCTTCCTTTCCTATTACTTTCTCGAAATCGCCACCCCTCCAAGGTGCTTTGACTATCTTAATTCCTATGAATCTTAGTCCCTCTGGGTTCATGGCGTGCTTGTTCTTAAAGTGCAGAGGGACGCTGTGATTTTCGTTCCCGTTCCGAATATTTCTGACATGTTCCTGGATGCGTACACTTAAGGCTCTGGTCGTTCTCCCTACATACCTTAGGCCACATGGACATATTAGCAAGTAGATCACATTCCTTGTGAAACAGGTAATAGCGTCTTTTATTTTGATAGGTCCACTGATTCCATCTATCTGTGTAATGATTTGCTTCTTGCTTTTGGTGTTGCGACAATTCAGACAATTCTCACAGTGGTGGAACCCCTTTTGTATGTGGTAATAATTGCGGCTCAAAGATGCCTTTTTCGTGTGATTCTGTGCTAATTTCATTTTGAGGTTACTGGTTCCTCTGCAGATCATCCTTGGTTTTTCAGGTAGGATTTCTCTTAATAGTGGGTCCTTCCTTAGTATGGACCAGTATTTCTTTATCGTCTTCCTTATGTGTTGATTCTGCGCATTGTATGAAAAGATGAAAGGGACATCAGTTGAATATAGGGATCCAGTTTTTGTTTTTTTCTTCAGTAGATCGGTCCGTTCCATGTTTCCGACTTTATTCTTGGTCTCCTCGAGTGTGTCTACGTCGTAGCCTTTTTCCAGAAAATCTTTTTTTAATTTGTTTGATTGTCTTTCATAGGTTTCTAGATCCGTACAGTTTCTCCTCACTCTTAGAAATTGACTTTTCGGAATCCCGTCAAGCCACTGTGGTAAGTGGCAGCTGGTAGTTTCAATGAAGCTGTTTACGTCTACCTTTTTAAAGAACGACTCGGTCTTGATGGTCCCATCCTGAATGTAGATACTTAAATCCAAAAAATTAATGCGTTCGTAGCTCCATGTAGTGGTGAGTGAAATACCCCTTCCGTTATGGTCTAATTCTTCCAAGAATGTCTTTAGTGCATTGATTCCTCCCTTCCAGATAAACAAGATGTCATCGATGTATCTTTTATAGCAGACAAGGTTGCTTTGGTATTCAGGTAAACATAGAAAAATGTCGGCAGATAAGAACCTTTCGGCCCATCTAGTCTGCCCAATTACATGGATACTTTACCTGGATTTATCTTTTGTTTAGGATAGCCTTATGCCTATCCCATGCTTGCTTAAATTCAATTACTGTTTTGGCCTCTACCACTTCTACTGGAAGACTGTTCCATGTATCCACCACCCGCTCAGTAAAATAATGCTTCCTGATGTTACTTTTAAACCTTTGCCCCTCTAATCTAACACTATGTCCTCTTGTTTTGCTATTTTGTTTCCTTTTAAATATACTCCCTTCCTCTACCTCGTGGATTCCCTTTACGTATTTAAATGTTTCTATCATATCTCCTCTGTCTCGTCTTTTTTCCAAGCTGTACATGTTAAGATCATTAAGCCTTTCTTGGTAACTTTTCTCCTTCAAGCCGTACACCATTTTAGTAGCCCTTCTCTGAACTCTCTCTAAGATGTCTATATCCTTCTGGAGATACGGTCTCCAGTACTGCACATAGTACTCCAAGTGAGGTCTCACCAGTGCTCTGTACAGTGGCATGAGCACTTCCCTTTTCCTACTGCTAATACCTCTCCCTACACAACCAAGCATTCTGCTAGCATTTCCTGCTGCTCTATTACATTGACTACTTACCCTTAGATCCTCTGAAATAATAACCCCTAAATCCCTTTCCTCAGATGTTGAGGTTAGGACTGTATCAAATATTCTATATTCAGCCCTTGGGTTTTTACGTCCCAGGTGCATTATCTTGCACTTATCCACATTAAAACTCAATTGCCACAACTCTGACCATTTTTTTAGCTTACCTAAATCATTTGTCATTTGGCTGATCCCTCCAGGAACGTCAACCCTGTTGCAAATCTTTGTGTCATCAGCAAAAAGACATACTTTTCCATTAATACCTTCTGCAATATCACTAATAAAAATATTAAAGAGAATGGGTCTAAGTACTGACCCCTGAGGTACCCCACTGGTAACAAGACCTTGCGCCGAATAAACTCCATTTACCACAACCCTCTGTTGTCTGTCACTCAGCCACTGCCTAATCCATTCAACAATATTGGAATCCAAGCTCAAAGATTGCAATTTATTGATAAGCCTTCTATGCGGAACAGTATCAAAAGCCTTACTGAAATCTAAATAAGCAATGTCTACTGCACCACCTGTGTCTATTATTTTTGTTACCCAATCAAAAAAATCAATAAGATTAGTTTGGCATGATCTCCCTGAGGTAAACCCATGTTGTTTCTGATCCTGTAATCTATGTGTTTTTAGATGTTCAACAATCCTTTCCTTTAACATGGTTTCCATTAATTTCCCTACTACTGACGTAAGACTAACTGGCCTATAGTTCCCCGATTCCTCCCTACTACCCTTCTTGTAAATAGGCACAACATTTGCTAATTTCCAGTCTTCTGGGACGACTCCTGTTAACAAGGATTGGTTAAATAAATCTGTTAACGGTTTTGCTATTACATCACTGAGCTCTTTTAATAATTTAGGGTGGATCCCATCAGGCCCCATTGACTTATTTGTCTTTACTTTAGACAGCTGCTTTAGAACCTCCTCCTCTGTAAACTCATATGTAAATGTCTCTTTAGTGTTCTCTCCTAACTGAGGTCCCTTTCCTTCCTTTTCTTCTGCAAAGACTGAACAAAAATATTTATTGAGGCAGTCAGCGAGACTTTTATCCTCTTCTACATACCTTCCTTCCTTTGTTTTTAATCTAACTAATCCTTGTTTTACTTTTCTTTTCTCGTTTATGTATCTAAAAAATGTTTTGTCCCCCTTTTTTACTGACTGAGCTATTTTCTCTTCTGCGTGTGCTTTGGAAGCTCTTATAAATTGCTTTGCCTCTTTCTGCCTAATCTTATACGTTTGCCTATCTTCTTCACGCTGAGTAGGTCATTATGACAACAGAATATTACAGAAATGAATCTAACAGAATTCTAAGTGACGAGAATACATACAAAAAACTGAATAAAAATCCAGGAAAAGACATTCAAGATAACTTTGCCCAGTACCTTGAAGAGGGACACACATTGGGTATACTTAACGACCAAGAGTTTAAATATCTGAAAATCGAGCACCCAAAGACACCCGTATTTTATTTTCTCCCTAAAATTCACAAAGATCTCTTAAAACCACCAGGGAGACCTATTATTTCTGGAATAGGTTCCATTTCAAGCAGGTTATCGGAATATATTGACCACCAATTACAACCATATGTGACCAGCACCACAGCACATCTGAAGGACACCACAGAGATCTTGAATATTTTAAATGATGTTAGGTGGGAAAGTGACCTACTCTTAGTCACAAGTGACGTCCAATCATTATATACGATTATACCACACAGGAACGGATTAGAGGCTACAGAACATTTTTTAAAGAAAAGTGAAACACTGCAACCAGAACAAATTGTCTTTATTTTAGAGGGGATACGTTTGATTTTAGAGAATAACTATTTTTATTTCCAGGATGACTTTTATATACAAACGAATGGGACTGCGATGGGAAGTCGTTTTGCACCATCATACGCCAAATTATTTATGGCTTTTTGGGAGGAATCCTTCCTACCTGAATACCAAAGCAACCTTGTCTGCTATAAAAGATACATCGATGACATCTTTTTTATCTGGAAGGGAGGAATCAATGCACTAAAGACATTCTTGGAAGAATTAGACCATAACGGAAGGGATATTTCACTCACCACTACATGGAGCTACGAACGCATTAATTTTTTGGATTTAAGTATCTACATTCAGGATGGGACCATCAAGACCGAGACGTTCTTTAAAAAGGTAGACGTAAACAGCTTCATTGAAACCACCAGCTGCCACTTACTACAGTGGCTTGACGGGATTCCGAAAAGTCAATTTCTAAGAGTGAGGAGAAACTGTACGGATCTAGAAACCTATGAAAGACAATCAAACAAATTAAAAAAAGATTTTCTGGAAAAAGGCTACGACGTAGACACACTCGAGGAGACCAAGAATAAAGTCGGAAACATGGAACGGACCGATCTACTGAAGAAAAAACCAAAAACTGGGTCCCTATATTCAACTGATGTCCCTTTCATCTTTTCATACAATGCGCAGAATCAACACATAAGGAAGACGATAAAGAAATACTGGCCCATACTAAGGAAGGACCCACTATTAAGAGAAATCCTACCTGAAAAACCAAGGATGATCTGCAGAGGAACCAGTAACCTCAAAATGAAATTAGCACAGAATCACACGAAAAAGGCATCTTTGAGCCGCAATTATTACCACATACAAAAGGGGTTCCACCAGTGTGGGAATTGTCTGAATTGTCGCAACACCAAAAGCAAGAAGCAAATCATTACACAGATAGATGGAATCAGTGGACCTATCAAAATAAAAGACGCTATTACCTGTTTCACAAGGAATGTGATCTACTTGCTAATATGTCCATGTGGCCTAAGGTATGTAGGGAGAACGACCAGAGCCTTAAGTGTACGCATCCAGGAACATGTCAGAAATATTCGGAACAGGAACGAAAATCACAGCGTCCCTCTGCACTTTAAGAACAAGCACGCCATGAACCCAGAGGGACTAAGATTCATAGGAATTAAGATAGTCAAAGCACCTTGGAGGGTTGGCGATTTCGAGAAAGTAATAGGAAAGGAAGAAATGAGATGGATCTTCAACTTAGGTACTCTCCAACCGCAAGGTCTGAACGCTGATTTCGAACTATGCCATTTTCTCAATTGACTTCTGACCATCCACTATCATTCACTGACTCTGCAGTTTATCCTATCGATATTACCATTATGTATAGAACCACACACTCTTCCACCCCGTGAGATCCAGAACAATATAATTTTTTATTTTATATTTTTAAATTTTTAAATTTTTAAATTTTATATTTGTAGAACTCGTACCCCTATCATACGCTGTGATACTATACTGAAACCCACCTGTCATCCTGGTACCCTATCCTGCCGCTTTTACCATTTTATTTTCATATTTATTTTTACTTTTTAATTTTTTACCGTTTTTTAACATTGAATTCATATCCACCTTTCACTATTGATCTATTTTTTTGTGTATTTTATTATTGATTTATTGTGTATTTAGTGTCCATTTTTGTGCATTTTATTATGCTCTGTTGATGTACTGTTGATGTACTGGACACCATGTGACCATACCATGTGACCATACCATGTGACCACACCATGTGACCGCATCATGTGACCGCACCATGTGACCACACCATGTGACCACACCATGTGACCAGGATCACCATGAACCAGGAAGTGACCCTGGAAATTGATGTGAAACACCCTTTATAAGCACACACACGTGGAGTGCCCATTATCCCCCATTTTCTGAGACTGTTTTCTCCACACAGACTGATGAAGGCTATATTTAATAGCCGAAACGCGTATCTGTGATACTCCTTTTAATTAATAAACCCTTTTTTCTAATCATCTACATCCATTGAGGAATCCTTTATTTTATTTTGCATTTTTTATGTTTGATCTCTCCCTTCCCCCCCCCCCTCTGTTTCTCTGCCTGCATGGAAGCTGCGCTGCTGTTGAAAGAGGTGCAGGTACCCACCATAGAAGTACCATAGGCCTACAAGTTGAGCCTGGATTTATGGCTCCAGCATTGGTGAGTTTGTCCTTGACTATTATATACCTCACTTAATAATTAAACTCATTGCGCTATGGAGATGTCTTCCCTTTGTATTGGAGGCAACAACTAAATCGTCAGAAGAAAGACGAAGGCTGCCCCATAGCAACTGTGAAGACCACCCCGTACCTGTAAAGAAGGGCAGAGGCCACCCTTGACCAGGCCCTAGGCATTTCACACCAGAGCCGGTAGAAGAGGCTCTGGACACTGTAAGTGTCCCTTTGTCTTTTGGGCACCTACTATTTATTAAGCATAATTGCACTATATACTCTTTCTTTCCTCTTTACCCTCCTTCTTTTCCCATTTTTTTGGGAAATTGGGAGCCTATATAGGACCACGGCAAAGACTGCGTTTTAGGACTGCACCTGGAACTACTAGATCCCTCCAATAGAGATCAGAACGGGCTATCTCTTGCCTTCACCGCAATATACGGTCCGAATTTTTTCTACTTTTCCTTTATCCATTACGGACAATAGAAACAAGACTTCCCCCCCCCCTTTTTAATATTTTGAATAACCTTCCTATGTACATTAAACCCATATTTTTTTACATCTGTACGCACATTTGAGCCACCAGGGCATCTACTGTTCACTTGGTCAATTGTACCCTATTTTACTTTGCAATTGTACACTCTTTCACATTGTGTTTTTGTTCACAATTCGCATATTGCACTTTACATGCATTTTTTGTACGCACGTTTTGCACTTTGTATGCATTTGAATGTTTCCCTGATCTAGGAAGGCTGCTATTGTATAACCTGCTCACAGCTTCACAGCTTGTCTGCACCTTGCCTATAGCCCCGCCCTCTAACCAGCACTTTAGAACGGTCATTCAGACCACGCTGCTTCTGAACTAATAGGAATCCTTACTATTCCTCTCAAATTACCCTCAGAAGGGACTGCGCCACTAGGATCCCCCTCCTTTTCTCGGTTCCAATGAACCCCCTATCTCCCGATCCATTGCAGCTAGGGGTTAATATTTGGTACTGTTGGATCGGCCAGAGCATGGCCGTTCCAACGATACCAAACTTGACTGTGAAAAAAGTTTTTTAAAAAAAATAAAAATAAAAAATATTTTAAAAAAATAAATAAAAGAAAAGGAAACAAGTTTTTTTTCTTTTTTTTGAACAATGATGCTGCACTAACGATTTTTGTATGCGGTGCATTTGTTAAAAATCGCGTAATTTTCCCCCAAAAAAATGTAACGAGACCCCATTTCTAATTTTTTTAACAAGCGCACCCCAAACAAAATATAACCGTAATTGCTCGCATGTTAAAATGTGAAAAAAAAAAATTTACACGTTGTAAATTATTGAATTCATATTTTATTGCATTTTTTGTTATAATATACAGACAGGACATGACGTATACATATAATAATGACATATTATGAATCTGCCGAGTCTGACGGAAAGAACAATATATAATATGTCTGGGTCATATAATAAAATAAGCCTTCAAAACACGTTTAAACATGATGAACGAAACAGGTAAAAATGAGCTCAGCACAGAGGCGTGAAACGCCTCAGCAGCGAAAGGGTTAAATTACTTAGCTCTAGATTCAAATGGGAGATAGCCACAACGGAGAAATACTTGAGGGAGGAAAGAAGCCGGAGGAGATTTTAGGGGTTATTCAGACAGATGTCTGCGACATTTCGGTGCTTTCTCGTTCCCTGCACATCAGGGAATCAAAGTTCCCCACCCTGCGGTGTATTCAGCATTCACCGCAGGTCCCTAGAGTGCAGGGAAAAGCCGCCACAAACCCGACGAACACCCATCAAACACCCACCGAAAACTCAACGAACACTCACCACTCACCAAAAACCTGCAGAAACTGCTGCTAAAAACACACTGAACACGTCGGAAAAAGCAGACGAGCCATCGGAAAAAGCCGACAAGCCGCCGGAAAAAGCCGACAAGCTGACGAATAGGATAAAAAAAAATACTTTGAAAGTGTCAAAATTGAAACCCTGTTTGCAAAAAACTACTGAACGAAAATGCCTTAAATGTACATGTAAGGTCTTATGAATGTTAAAAAGGTCTGTTACAGAAAAAAGAAAAAAACACTTTTGAAAAAAACTAAAAAATATTTTGCTGAAAAATGCCTAAAAGATCCTAAAAAATCTTTTTACTGCAGATTAAAATAATAAATGGTTTATTAGATATTGAATTAAAATGGGAAAATGTTTAACATTGAAGCCTATGGGATTCACCTGAATAAACCTGCCGAATGAAAACACCGAACATCAGGGCAGTTCAGCAACTTTTCATTGCTGTTCGGTGTTCTCTGAATAGATTAACCATTGCTTCTCTATGGGGGATTTCACTGCCTTCGAACGCACCATACTTGCTGGCAGTTCTGCTCCCTGAATAGCTGAATGGCCACGAAATGGCACGGTACGCTGAATTTCAGCGTCCGGTTACATTTCAGCGACATTTTGGACCTCTCTGAATTACCCCTTAACCCCTTAACGATGAGCGGGTGGCGCCTTTAAGGGGTTGATTTTGCCGGCGAGGCGTACCTGTCGCGCGGCACTGATTTCGAGCCCTCCAGTCCCCGCAGCCGCCATGCAGCGAGCGTCATTGGCTGCAGGGGACGGCTTGAGATCAGGCCGTCCCCGTGCAGCCAATGACACGAGCCGCGAGCAGGCTGTGGGGAGGGGCCGAGGCGGCACTTTTGAAGACAGTGGGCGTACATGTATGCCCTGCGTCTTCAAAGCCCGCCTGCCGCCAGGACGTCATGCACCGTCCTGCGGCGTTAAATGGTTAAGATGTATTTAAAAAACTCCGTATGAAAAAGAGAAATATTGTAAAATCTGAGATATGGTCTTGGAAAAAGTTCTTACAGGAACTAACAGTTATTCTGATAAACTATGTTCTCTTATTCTGTTAAAATAGTTATATGAAGATTTTTTAGGAAATATACTACTTGAAATACTAGTAGGCATCAAAATAATATACTTTTGGTCCCTCTCCCTCTCCCTCCATATTGGGAGGAGGTAGAAGTTAAAGATAGGCACCACTTGGAAGGGCAGTGTCTGCCCTTTCAAGCGATGCCTGTCTTTAACCCCCGAGGTGCCGGACCATGGCCTAGTTCCAGTGACGGCCGCCATCTTAGATAGCAGCTCCACCTCCGGGTCCCCCGTCGTCAACTGACGTCATCGCGCATGGCGCGATGACGTCAGTTAGCCGAGGAACCCCGAGCCGCCCAGCGATTTCCTAAGGAAATCCCATGGTGGAGATAGGGGGTTCCTTTGAACCCCCATATCTCCCAAACGGTGGCAGCTAGAGGTTCATGTTTGGTGTCAATCGAAAGGCCAGAGCAATCATACCAAACAAGACCATGTTCAACTAAACCCCTTCACTGCTGAGGCATTTCACCGCTGTGTGCTGAGCTCATTTTTACTGCTTTTTCTCATCAAGTTTAAACGCGATTTGAAGCCACATTTTATTACATGACCCAGACATATTATATATCGTTCTTTCCGGCAGACTCGGCAGATTCATAATATATCATTATTATATGTATACGTCATGTCCTGCCTGTATATTATAACAAAAAAATGCAATAAAATTTGAATTTTTAATCATCTACAGCGTGCAAAGTAATATTTTTTTTCACATTTTATCAGATGAGCATTTGCGGTTATATTTTCTATGGGGTGCGCTTGTACAAAAATTAGAAATGGGGACTCGTTACATTTTTACCTGATTTTTAGCAAACGCACCCCGTAGAAAAAAATCATTAGTGCAGCATCATTGTTCACATTATAATTGAAATATGAACAATATTGCTGCATTAGTAAAAACAGCACACAAAAAAACATTTATGTTTTTAAATTTTATTTTTTAAATATTTTTTTTTACTTTGAACCTGCCACGGTTCTGGAGATATCGGGGTTCAAAGGAACCCCATATCTCCACCAGGGGATTTCTTTGGGAAATCCCCAGGCAGCTAGGGGTTCCCTGGCTCTCTGACATCATTCTGCTTTGCGCGATACGTCAGAAGGCGAGGGGGAACCTGGAGGTGGAGCCGCCATCCAAGAAGGGGTTAAGAAACAAATATTAAAAATAAAAATAATAAAATAATAATTTAAAAAAAAATTAAAAATAAAGACGTGTTTTTTTTGTGTGTTATTTTTATTAATGCAGCAATATTGTTCTCATTTGAATTATAATGTGAAAAATGATGCTGCCACTAACGTTTTTTTCTATGGGGGGGTTTGCTAAAAATCACATAATTTCCCCCCAAAAAAATTTAACGAGTTCCCATTTATATTTTTTTTAACAAGCCTACCATAGAATATATAATGGCAAAGGCTTAGATGATAAAATGTGAAGAAAAAAAACACTTTACACGCTATAGATCAGTGGTTCCCAACCGCGGTTCTCAAGTACCCCTAAGGCTAGGGTCAGATGAGCGCAGTATTAACGTGCGTTTAGCCGCACTTAATCACGGCCGTGCTAGCAGCAAATGACGTCCAATGCCAGGTAGCATACGAAGAACGGCCGCACGAAAGCGCGGCCGCGCAACGCAAGTGGCAAACGAACGCATTTTTTCGAGAACGGCAAACCGCTAGTACTGACGTACAGAGTGCGCTGCGTCCGCTAGCGGCGTGTGTGCGTGATTAGGAGACGTCAGACGCTGCTAATGTCCGGCCAACATCACGTCCAGACGCAAAAAGTGTTTTATTGATGATCCGTACAAAATCACGGACGAAAATGCGCATCGTATGACCGCTATCGCGTATTCCGTGAAAAAATACGTCCATTCGTTCGAACGCACTTTTTAACGGACAACGCGAAAAATGCGTTAGTCTGACCCTAGCCTAACAGCTCAGGTTTTCCAGATATCTGAAGCACAGCACGAGTGATATGATTTGCTGCTCAGTGATTGCAGGATTCAGTCTGCATTTCCCCAAGGTAATCCTTAAAATCTGGCCTGTAAGTCTAGTGTCAGACGAGCGTCTTTGGAGAGCGGAAGGAACGTTCGTGAGAGTGGACGTTCCTTCCACTCGATGCCAGTCTGGCCACCTCGCTGAGCGCACTCAGTGCTGCAAAGCGCGATCCGCCTATGGAGGATCGCTTTTTGCAGCCCCGTCAACGCGCGTCCTAATGCATCGACGGGGAGGCTTTGATGACGGACACTTGTTGCGCGCTCATTTCGTGCGTGCACACAAGTGTGCATCAGTGACGTGCGGTGAGGTCAGTGGCTGGTGAGGCACTGGCTAGTATCAGAGCCAGATATACACAGGGTTACACAGTCGCAATTTACGCATTTGATTATCGTTATATAGGAGAATAGAGTTTCACTATTTATTTATAAAGTTTGCATCTTTTTTTTTTACAGCTAAGAGCATGCACTTACAATACTGACTAATAGAGGACGTTATTACAACTCTTACTGTAAAAATAAGTTTGCATACAGGTGTTTAATGTTACAAGAGCATGCACTTACAATGCTGACTAATAGAGGGCGCTGTTACAACTTACTGTAAAAAAAAGTTTGCAAACAGGTTTTAATCTTGTAAGAGCATCATGCACTTACAATACTGACTAATAGAAGGCGCTATTACACACATGCTGATTGCGGAGCTCTGCCTGCCCCCCCCCCCACGACTGACGAGGACAGACACATGACTGTCCTGCCTCAATCAATCCATGGGAAGCTCTGCCTCCCATGGCGGTGTTTTTTTTAAAAAAAAGAAGTGCTTGAGACTAATAGAGCTTTCCCATTGGCTCAAGCTCTCAATTAATCTCATTGCTTCTGGAGGCACTGAAAAGCATAGAACCAGCTTGAGGTTCGCAAATAGTGTAACATTCAGCTGTGCAAATTGCGTAGGCTAGGCTGGCTCAGTGCTGCCCCTGCTGTCTGTGTAGTGAATCACACACACACACACAGCAACTGAAAGTGCAGGAGAAAAAAAAGCGGAGGACAGAGAAAAGAAGCAAGCACAGCGAGGGAGCGTGGAGCAGGTGAGTATGAGAACTTTTTTCAATAAATAAAATTTAATTTACAGTTTAAATATACACATCACACATGTCATTATAGCGCAATGACCACGTTAATTTACTGGAATGGCAGGGGAGGCTCTGCCTCCCCTTCCACCCCTGACTGCACGTCCCTGGTGTGCATAAGCGTGTGACCAGCCCCATTGCAGCATCACAACGCTGCGACGGATGCTGGTAAGCATGTCAGTACAGGCGCACATAGTGCGCTCGTCTGATGCCAGCCTTAGGGGGTACCTGAGGACCGCGGTTGGGAACCACTGCTGTGGATGATTTTAAATTCTAATTTTATTGCATTTCTTTTTATAATATTCAGGCAGGGCATGACGTATACATATGTAGCGCTGTTTAAAACTCTGTTGCTGTATTGCTCAGTTTTGGCCACCAGAGGGAGACAAGCGCAATGTAAACTATACTGGACACAATGGGACTACGTTTTCCAGCATGCTTTAGGGGAGAGACAGGAAGTGGGTGGGGAAGAAGGAAAGGACATCCGCAGCCTAGTCGAAGGAGAGCCAGTGTGAGACGAGCAGTGAACAGAGTAAGACGCACGTGAGACTGTGAGCGATTGTTACCAGGCCAGAGAGCAGGCGCTGCCTTGCCAACGCTGGGGATCGATACAGTAACTTGCCAGAGACCTAGTAATCCACCGCTGAGAGGTTTTGCACAGACACAGAGTTCCAGATTGGACCCCGAGTAAGGAGACCATGATGATCCACTGGGAGTGCAGGCGGTAGGCCGTAGATCCTGTTGTAGAAGACGGACAAGCAGGAGAAGCGGATCTGGTGGCACAGGGTCCCAGTATAATCCAGCGGAGAGACGTCCTTGATCGGGCAGCGGAACAGATTGTCTGGCGGATGGGTGAGAGGCCTTCCAGGCCACAGTCAAAGTTTAACGAAGCACGCTGCAGTATTGCTTAAATCTACAGGGCCCCAACGTGACTAGTCGAAGATTTATTAAATCCATTCACTGGCCAGTCGAATATAGTACCCGGGTACCTGAGCTCACACACACACACACTTTTTAGGACATAACCTGCACGGGACTTACACTCCAGAGACGAAGGGGTTAAACTTTTCTTTTACCGCTGCGCGTTTCTCGCATTACGAAATCCTGTTTTCTATATACCGTGCTTACATTATATATGCCACTTTATTGAGACCAGTAAAGTATATAATTTATAAAATCCACAACAGTGCTGGTGTATATTTATTCCCTAGTGTGGTAAGACTAACCCGAGGTTAAATTCAGCAGCTCCTCCGGGAGTGAGCACTACACGTGGGGGCTCGTCCGGGATACAGTCTCTAGAAAAAACGCATTTAAAGGGTTAAATATGGATCCAGACACTGCTGCCAAATGGTGTGAGGAGCAAAGTAGTCAGATAGATTTATGCATAGTCATGGATATTCCTGCAGACACTTGGGCCGAAGATCAGATTTGCCAGGCCGTGGCCGCACTGACACCAGATCATCGAGGGTTAAACCTGGACATTAAAGCGAACCCAGATACCTCTCACACGTATGTTCTTTTTGAGTGGAGAAAGGGTGTTCCAGTGTGTTTTCAGGGCGCGAGCGTGAAGCTGACCGATGAGGTGGAAGTTCAACTGATTCAGCCAAGTGCGCCACGTGGTGATCCCACGAGGGTTCCCGCGCCCAGTCCACTGGCCATGATCGGGCCTGAATTTATAGTGGCCATTGGAGATTTGCTGGCTAAATGTCAAAGAACAAGCCCTCCACACACTAATTTTGGTTATCGACGGTTGAGAAATTTTACAGGAAACGTACCAACTCCGGCAGGAGAAGAAACCTTTGAAGAATGGGTAGAACAGGCGATGCAGGCTCTGGATGAGTGGGACGTCCCTGAAGCGCAGAAGAAGCAAAGAATTACTGAGAGCTTGAAGGGACCTGCGTCAGAGGCTGTCAGAAACCTAAAATTGAGTAAACAAGACTGCACTGCTTTAGATTACCTAAACATATTACAGGAAGTCTTTGGGCGAACAGAAAAGGCTGCTGAGCTCATGTACCAGTATGAACATACCTACCAGCGAAAAGGTGAGAAAATGACTTAATACATGAGGCGCCTAGATAAGATTTTGCACCAGATACTTCTTAAGAAAGGGGCTGAACCAGCCACAATAGATAAAATCCGAATGCAGCAGATATTGAGGGGCGCTCAACCTCTAGATCCTGTAATGCTACAGCTGAGAACCAGAGAAGGTAACCGAGAATTGAAATACCTGGAACTGATTCGAGCTGTGAGAGAGGAAGAGTCTCTGCTAGAAGAAAAGTCCTTAAGGAGAGGAGAAAGAGCTTACGCACAACCAGTAAGGCATAACAAATATCTGCAAACTGAAGATGATTCGTTGGACGCCTATGGATCTGAAGTTGACGGACAAGAGCATCTGTTAGTTCCTATATCCACAGAGAGTACTGCCAAAGAACCAACCCTCCTTCCATATAGTGAGTTACACAAAACCGTTAAGAAGGTACAAGAAGGTCAAGCTGAGCTGAAACAAACACACACTGATCTGTGCCGAGTACTTTTGAAGGTGGCAGAGACACAGACTGATATGCAGAAGTTCCTTACTGATATGCGGACAACTGGAGTTGCTGTGGTGTCTGGCCAGGGTCCTTCAACCGAGTCACCACAAGCAAGTGCGTCTCCGTCTTCAAAGAAGAAATGTTTTAGTTGTGGGGAAATGGGTCATTTCTGAGCACAATGCAAAAGCCAAAAGTCTGAAGGAAATAGGGTAGAAGAGTTCCTAAAAGCCTTGGAAGGGCTGCTATCTACCTCACAGGCGGGAAACGCCAGAGGGCCCAAGTGAAGGAGCAAACTAGGTGCCCAATGGTCGAAAACCGCTCCAAAAATAAAGCCAGAACTGAAAGGCCGAGAGGGCCCAGAGTTTTGCCAACTGCTGAGCCTACCAGGACTGAAAGAGTTACTCCCTTAGCATCCGGTCCTACGTCATGGGGAAGCAATGCACATCCAAAACCTACACGGGCCAAGAAGAAGGCCAGGGTACAGCAAACGGGGTCTAAATTTCCTGCTGCTACAACAAAGTTTCCTGACCAGCTGATAGGTCCTTCTCCCATCGTTCCAATCCAAGTAGAGGGAGTCTACACCAAAGCTCTGTTGGACTCAGGGGCTCAAGTGACATTGATCTACCGAGACTTCTATGAGAAGCACTTGAAGCACATACCTCTACAGAAATTAAAGGACCTTGAGATCTGGGGTATCGGAACTGAGAAACTTCCCTATAACAGATATCTACAGGTGAAGTTAGAGATTGGATCCAAAGTCATCAGACAGTCTGGGGGTTGTGATGCATTGGCCACTGTGTGTCCTCGGCCTTCAGGGGCCAACAGAAGTTCGATGATAGTGGGGACGAATACTGATCTGGTGCGACGTCTCCTGACTCCTATAGTAATGGAAGAAGGTTCTACCAGGGGTGTACACCCGATGTTGCGTCCAGTCTATCAGCGAATGGTCGAAGAACAGAAGGCACCTGCCGAAGTGGGGCGCCTGTGGAGATTGGGAGGAACAGAGAAGGTTCTGCAATCAGGAGAAGTGGTGAGTTTCCGGGCTTCAGTCAAGTTGAACGGATCACAACCGGGTCCCTATGTGGTACTGGAAACTGATTTCAATCATGGGAGTGAAGCCGGAGTAGACGTAATCCCTGAAATAATCTCCACAAGAGCTTTGAAACGAACACGAGGAAGAGTCTCACTTAGTGTATGTAATGTGTCAGATTCTCCAGTGATTCTGAAAGCACGAATGCCTATCGGGCAAGTAGCGTCCGCTACGCCTCTCTCCCCTACCGATCTAGGAGGGGGAGTGAATAAAGAGATTCCAGCTGAAAGGTTCTATCATAAGGACGCTCCCATCTCACCTGAATGGAAGAAACGCCTTCAGTCCCAGATCCTAAAGTGGAGGGACTTGTTCTCAAAGGACGAGTTCGACGTGGGCCTAGCTAAGAGTACTGAGCATCGCATTCGACTACAGGAAGATAAGCCGTTTCGAGAAAGGTCAAGACGAGTTCCGCTGGGAGACTTGGATGATCTACGAGAACAGCTGAATGAACTGCAAAGAACTAAGGTTATTCAAGAGTCCAGGAGTCCTTATGCATCTCCAATAGTGATGGTCCGGAAGAAGAATGGCTCTATCCGTCTATGTATAGACTATCGCACGCTAAATCAGAGAACCATTCCGGATCAATATGCCACTCCTCGGATAGAAGATGCCTTACAGTGTTTGTCTGGAGCAAAATGGTTTAGTGTACTAGACCTGCGAAGTGGGTATCACCAGATACCAATGCATCCTGAAGACAAAGAAAAGACTGCGTTCATCTGCCCACTGGGGTTCTTTGAGTTCAACAGAATGCCTCAAGGCCTTACGGGTGCTCCAGCCACGTTCCAACGGTTAATGGAGAAGACAGTCGGGGACATGAATCTGATCGAAGTGTTAGTGTATCTGGATGACATTATTGTGTTCGGGAAGACTTTGGAAGAACATGAGCAACGGTTGGAGAAGGTCTTGAAGCGGCTCCATGAAGAGGGTTTGAAACTGTCTCTAGAGAAGTGTCAATTCTGTTTACCTTCTGTTACGTATCTGGGACATGTTGTTTCAGCAGAAGGCGTTTCGACGGATCCTCGAAAGTTGGAAGCCGTAGCTTCCTGGCCTAGACCCCGAAATGTTACTGAACTTAGATCTTTCTTGGGGTTCTGCTCCTATTACAGAAGATTCGTAGGAGGATTTGCCAAGATACCTCAACCACTGAACAAGCTCCTACAGAAGGAAGACGCAGAAGAAGGCCACAAGGCCTCTGATCAAAATTCATCGGCTACAGGGCCAAGGAAGGCTCGAGAATCCATCCAAGAAGAATGGACTAATCAATGCGAAGGTGCTTTCGTGAAGCTGAAAGAGAGTCTAACTCGAGCTCCTGTCCTAGCTTACGCTGATCCTCATAAGCCGTACGAATTGCATGTGGATGCCAGCAGAGAAGGTCTAGGGGGAGTTCTATACCAGGAATATGGTGGATTGTTGAGGCCTGTAGCATATGTGAGTCGAAGTCTTACGCCTTCAGAAAAGAACTATCCTACCCACAAGTTGGAGTTCCTAGCCTTTTAATGGGCGGTAGTAGACAAGCTGAAAGATTATCTGTACGGAGCCGAATTTGTGATATAGACTGATAACAATCCTCTTACCTACGTTCTTACTACTACGAAGCTGGACGCAACGGGACATCGGTGGTTGGCCGCTCTGTCAGGGTTTCGATTCAGCCTGAAGTATCGCCCTGGAGTAAATAATCGAGATGCCGATGCTTTGTCAAGAAGACCCTACACTACAGAATGGACTCAGTTAACTCCAGATGGGGTGCAAGCTTTATGTCAAGGAGCAGAACGCCGGGTCAAGGGAGGGATTGAAGCAGTAGGAGTTATGGCTGCGGCTGTTCCAGAGTTCTATTGTAATCCTACACAGCTGAGGGATGAAAGTTTGCCTACCTTCTCGAAACAGGACATGAGAGTCGATCAGGCTAGAGACCCTTTGATTGCATTAACCGTGAAGGCCCTAACTGCGAACCAACGGGAAATTCTACTGACAAATTCCCCAGAAGGAGCCCGATTGGTATACAAAAGTGGGAACGGTTGAAGATGTTGGATGGGGTGGTCTACCTAAAGGGGCCCCTCAAACAATGCTGAAGAGACCCAACAATTGTTCCTTCCCACCAAACACAGAGAGGGTGTGCTGCGGTCATTACACGATGACCATGGACATTTGGGTGCAGAGAGACCTTTTAAGCTAGTGAGAGACAGATTTTATTGGCCCTGTATGAGATCTGAAGTTGAAAGTTACTGTCATTCGTGTTTGAGGTGCATCCAGAGGATAGCCCTACCAACCCAAACCGCTCCAATGAGCCACCTGCAAAGTCAAGGACCCATGGATTTGGTGTGCATTGATTTCCTGTGCTTAGAGCCGGATGCTAGTGGGCAGGGAAATATTCTAGTAGTGACTGATCATTTCACGCGTTATGCCCAAGCTTTTTCTACAAAAGACCAACGTGCTCCTACGGTGGCGAAGGTTTTAATGGAAAAGTTTTTTGTTCACTATGGCCTACCAAGGAGAATACACTCAGATCAGGGCAGAGACTTTGAGAGCAGGCTTGTTGGGCAATTGCTGGAACTACTAGGGATTCAGAAGACCCGAACTACACCATATCACCCTCAAGGTGATGCTCAACCAGAAAGGTTTAATCGCACGCTGCTCAATATGTTGGGGACATTGTCGAACAATGAGAAGCAGAGCTGGAGTCGTCACCTAGCTACGCTGGTGCATGCGTACAACAGTACGGAGAGTGACGCTACTGGATAATTACCGTACCGTCTTATGTTCGGAAGAGAAGCTCGACTGCCGGTTGATTTGGCGTTTGGGCTATCTCTGGATCAGACGTCTGTAGCCTCTCATAGAAATTACGTGGATAGCCTTCGGAAGAATTTGGCCTCTGCGTTTGAACAGGCCCGTTTGACCTCAGGAAACAGGGAACAGAGGAATAAGCGAAACTACGACTTGAGAGTTCGGATACAGGATCAACAACCCGGTGATAGGGTTTTGTTGAAGAACTTGGGTGCTTCTGCAAGGCATAAGTTGGCGGATAGATGGAGTTCTCAAGTCTACATTGCCTGCAAGCAACTGCCGGGTTTGCCAGTTTACCAAATCTGACCGGATGGAAAGGCTGGGCCTCTTAAAAGCTGGCACCGAAATCATCTGTTACCTGTGAGGGAGGCTGTAAGGATACCAGTTGGAGACGAATTTTCTCTACCGAACCCGCCTGCTCCACGCTCGGCTCCCGTTACTCGGTCTCAGCAGACACGGGTTGTCAAAGAGAGTGAAGAGGATAGTGAGGAAGGAAGTTTTTGTCTGGACTGGGTGCGCTCGCCAGAACCTGAAGAGGTCATTCCAGTTCCCGATCGGTGGGAAAGTAACCTGAGGACTGAGGCTCCTGAATTTCAATTGGAAGTTCCCGAAACTTTAGAAATTCCTGTAGTTCCTGAAGACGCGTCCTATGATTACAGTTCTATGCTTTCACTGGAAGGATCATACTCTGAAGAGATGTCTGTTCCAGTTGTGGATGAAAGAATTGAACCCATACCTGTAGTACTTCCACCTGAAGAGGAGCTGATTGAGCCTGAATCAAAACGTTCTATCCGATCCCCCCAGAGACTTACCTACGACTCACCAGGACATAGCACTGAAGAGGCTGTCACCACAGTGCGAAGTGTCTGCTATGTTAGCTGAGGTAGTCAGGAGCATGAGTCAACTTGAGGACGTATATCTGATCCATTGTATGTTTGCTGCTGAACCTGTATACATTGCCTAATGTTATGTAATTGTTATACCTCCTTGGAGAGACCCAAGAGTTCTAGGAGGGTGAGAGTGTAGCGCTGTTTAAAACTCTGTTGCTGTATTGCTCAGTTTTGGCCACCAGAGGGAGACAAGCGCAATGTAAACTATACTGGACACAATGGGACTATGTTTTCCAGCATGCTTGGAGGCAGAGACAGGAAGTGGGTGGGGAAGGAGGAAGGGACAGCCGCAGCCTCGTGGAAGGAAAGCCAGTGTGAGCCGAGGGGTGAACAGAGTAAGACGCACGTGAGACTGTGAGCGATTGTTACCAGGCCGGAGAGCAGGCGCTGCCTTGCCAACGCTGGGGATCGATACAGTGACTTGCCAGAGACCTAGTAATAGACCGCTGAGAGGTTTTGCACAGATGCAGCGTTCCAGATTGGACCCCGAGTTAGGAGACCACGATGATCCACTGGGAGTGCAGGCGGTAGGCTGTAGATCCTGTTAAACAAGACGGACAAGCAGGAGAAGCGGCGGCACAGAGTCCAGTGGCACAGAGTCCCAGTATAATTCAGCGGAGTGGCGTCCTTGATCGGGCAGCGGAACAGATTGTCTGGCGGATGGGTGAGAGGCCTTCCAGGCCACAGTCAGAGTTTAACGAAGCACGCTGCAGTATTGCTTAAATCTACAGGGCCCCAACGTGACTAGTCGAAGATTTATTAAATCCATTCACTGGCCAGTCGAATATAGTACCCGGGTACCTGAGCTCACACACACACACTTTTTGGGACATAACCTGCACGGGACTTACACTCCAGAAACGAAGGGGTTAAACTTTTCTTTTACCGCTGCGCGTTTCTCGCATTACGAAATCCTGTTTTCTATATACCGTGCTTACATTATATATGCCGCTTTATTGAGACCAGTAAAGTATATAATTTATAAAATCCACAACAGTGCTGGTGTATATTTATTCCCTAGTGTGGAGAGACTAGCCCGAGGTTAAATTCAGCGGCTCCTCCGGGAGTGAGCGCTACACATATAATAATGATATATTATGAATCTGCCGAGTCTGCTGAAAAAAGGATATATAATATGTCTGGGTCGTATAATAAAACGTGACTTCTTTTCCTGTAACATATCTTTTTATTATTATTCATAGGACCTTATAGATTCCCCGAAGTGCAGAGAATGAAAAAGCACCGAAATTCCGGTGCTCTTTGAAAAACCCTCTTAGGATCATGTACTACTTTATTAGCTATAATCCGAAACAATATGTAGAATCTAAATTTAAAAGTAGATTCTTTTAAATTATTAGCAGAATATAGAGAGCAGATTATACATTCCCTCCTGGTTTTTTTTAAAAAAAAAGCTCAAAACTCAAAAAACTGTTTCCTGTAGATGTTTGTCACCTAAGGAAATGTACTTCAAAAGGGTAACATACAGTGGCAAGAAAAAGTATGTGAACCCCTTGGGATTACGTGGAGTTTTGCATGAATTGGTCATAAAATGTGCTCTGATCTTCATCGAAGTCACAACAATTTGAAAAACTCAGTCTGCTTAAAATAATACAACACAAACATTAAATGTTTTTATTGAACAGAACATGTAAACATTCACAGTGCAGGGTGGAAAAAGTATGTGAACCTTTGGACTTAATAACTGGTTGACCCTCCTTTGGCAGCAATAACCTCAACCAAATGTTTCCTGTAGTTGCAGATCAGACCTGAACAACGATCTGGAGTAATTTTGGACCACTCCTCTTCATAAAACTGTTTCAGTGTAGCAATATTCTTGGGATGTCTGGTGTGAATCGCTCTCTTAAGGTCATGCCACAGCATTTCAATCGGGTTGAGGTCAGGACTCTGACTTGGCAACTCCAGAAGGCATATTTTGTTTTGTTGAAGCCATTCTTTTGTTGAATTACTTGTATGCTTTGGGTCGTTATCCTGTTGCATCACCCATCCTCTGCGGAGCTTCAGTTGGCGGACAGATGGTCTTACGTTTTCCAGCAAAATGTCTTGATAAACTCTGGAATTCATTTTTCCATCAATGACAACAATCCGCCCAGGCCCTGAGGCAGCAAAGCAGCCCCAAACCATGATGCTCCCTCCGCCATGTTTTACAGTGGGGATGAGGTTTTGATATTGGTGTGCTGTGCCTTTTTTTCTCCACACATAGTCTTGTGTGTTTATCCAAACAACTCAATTTTGGTTTCATCTGTCCACAGAATATTTTGCCAGTAGTGCTGTGGAACATCCAGGTGCTCTTTTGCAAACTTCAAACGTGCTACAATATTCTTTTTGGACAGCAATGGCTTCCTCCGTGGTGTCCTCCCATGTACTCCATTCTTGTTTAATGTTTTCCTTATTGTAGATGTGTCAACAAAAATTTTAGCATGTGCCAGAGATTTCTGTAAGTCTTTAGCTGACACTCTAGGATTCCGCTTTACCTCATTAAGCATTCAGCGCTGTGCTCTTGCAGTCATCTTTACAGGACAATCATGCCTAGGGAGAGTAGCAACAGTGCTGAACTTTCTCCATTTGTAGACAGTCTGTCTTACCGTGGACACATGAACATCAAGGCTTTTGGAGATACTTTTGTAACCCTTTCCAGCTTCATGTAAGTCAACAATTCTTGATTGTAGGTCTTCTGAGAGCTCTTTTCTGCGAGGCATGGTTCACATCAGGCAGTGCTTCTTGAAACCAGTAAACCCAAAAAAAAAAAAAAACTGGTGTGTTTTTTAAGGGCAGGACAGCTTTCAGCAACACACCCAATAATATCACACTGATTGGACTCAAGGTTGGCTCACTCCTGGCTCCAATTAGCTCTTGGAGAAGTCATTACGCTAGGGGTTCACATACATTTTCCACCTTGCACTGTGAATGTTTACATGTTATGTTCAATAAACACATGAAAACATATACAGGGTAATCCAAAGAGATTTGAAAAGTCACCGCACGTTCGGTGACTTTTCGTTCTCTTCAATTCGGTTCCTTTTGCCGATTGCATTTCGGTGACCCTGCGGTGTATTCAGCAAACACCACAGGGTCCCCGAATTGCAGGGAAAAGCTGCCGAAAACCTGACGAAAACTAACCGAATGCACGCTGAAAACAAGCAAAAACATCTGGATTAACCTTCGAAAAACCCGAACAGGAGCCGAAAAGGAGCCGAATGACACAGAGCCGAAGCAGCTGTGACGTAGAGGAGGCAGTGAATAAATTAGCAAAACCATTTGTATGAATCTGGGAAAAAGAAACGCTGTTTGCAAAGAAACTACTGAGCGAAAATGTCTGAAATTTTCACAGGAGGTCCAGGGAATGATAATAAAGAGGGCTGTTACAAAAAAAATAAGTAAACTGAAAAAATAAATAAAACAAAATCGGACTTTTAATTTTTTTTTAAAAAATTCAGAAAAATGCTTAAAGTATCCTAAAAAATCTATAAATAAAGAGACTTTTTGCTGTAGAATTTTATAATGAACGGTTTATTAGATATTGAATTAAAACGGGAATATTTTTAACATTGAAGTCTATGGGATTCTCCTGAATAAATTTGCCGAATTAAACCACCGAATGGCAGGGCATTAGGGGAACCTTTCACTGCTGGTTTGTGTTCTCTGAATAGACGAAGCAGTGCTTTTTCATGGGGATTTCACTGCCCTCGAACAGGCACCGAACAGTCACCGTATGTGCAGGCAATTCGCCAGGATTTGGGGAATTGCCTGCTCTCTGGATAGCCGAATGGCCAGGAAACGTAACCGAACGCTGATTTTCAGCATTCGGTTACCTTTCTCAAGCAATTCGAATCTCTTTGGATAACCCTGATAATGTTTGTGTTGTATTATTTTAAGCAGACTGTCAGGGTTATCCAAAGAGATTCCGAATTGCTTGAGAAAGGTAACCGAACGCTGAAAATCAGCGTTCGGTTACCTTTCCTGGCCATTCGGCTATCCAGAGAGCAGGCAATTCGCAAATCCTGGCGAATTGCCTGAACATACGGTGCCTGTTCGGTGCCTGTTCGAGGGCAGTGAAATCCCATGAAAATGCACTGCTTCGTCTATTCAGAGAACACAAACCAGCAGTGAAAGGTTCCCCTAATGCCCTGCCATTCGGTGGCTTCATTCGGCAAATTTATTCAGGAGAATCCCATAGGCTTCAATGTTAAAAATATTCCCGTTTTAATTCAATATCTAATAAACCGTTCATTATAAAATTCTGCAGCAAAAAGTCTCTTTATTTATAGATTTTTAGGATACTTTAAGCATTTTTCAGATTTTTTTTTTTTTTAAAAAAGTCCGATTTTTTTTTTTTTTTTTTTTTTTCAGTTTGCTTATTTTTTTTGTAACAGCCCTCTTTATTATCATTCCCTGGACCTCCTGTGAAAATTTCAGACATTTTCGCTCAGTAGTTTCTTTGCAAACAGCGTTTCTTTTTCCCAGATTCACACAAATGGTTTTTCTAATTTATTCACTGCCTCCTCTACGTCACAGCTGCTTCGGCTCTGTGTGATTCGGCTCCTTTTCGGCTCCTGTTCGGCTTTTTCGAAGGTTAATCCAGATGTTTTTGCTTGTTTTCATAGTGCATTCGGTTAGTTTTCGTCAGGTTTGCGGCAGCTTTTCCCTGCAATTCGGGGACCCTGTGCTGTTTGCTGAATACACCGCAGGGTCACCGAAATGGGATCGGCAAAAGGAACCGAATTGAAGAGAACGAAAAGTCACCGAACGTGCGGTGACTTTTCGAATCTCTTTGGATAACCCTGTGTTTTTTCAAATTGTTGTGACTTACAGGGTTATCCAAAGAGATTCGAAAAGTCACCGCACGTTCGGTGACTTTTCGTTCTCTTCAATTCGGTTCCTTTTGCCGATTGCATTTCGGTGACACTGCGGTGTATTCAGCAAAGAGCACAGGGTCCCCGAATTGCAGGGAAAAGCTGCCGTAAACCCGACGAAAACTAACCGAATGCATGCTGAAAACAAGCAAAAACATCTGGATTAACCTTCGAAAAAGCCGAACAGGAGCCGAACAGGAGCCGAAAAGGAGCCGAATCACACAGAGCCGAAGCAGCTGTGACGTAGAGGAGGCAGTGAATAAATTAGAAAAACCATTTGTATGAATCTGGGAAAAAGAAACGCTGTTTGCAAAGAAACTACTAAGCGAAAATGTCTGAAATTTTCACAGGAGGTCCAGGGAATGATCATAAAGAGGGCTGTTACAAAAAAAATAAGTTAACTGAAAAAAAAAAAAAAAAATCGGACTTTTTTAAAAAAAAAAAAAAAATATGAAAAATGCTTAAAGTATCCTAAAAAATCTATAAATACAGAGACTTTTTGCTGCAGAATTTTATAATGAACGCTTTATTAGATATTGAATTAAAACGGGAATATTTTTAACATTGAAGTCTATGGGATTCTCCTGAATAAATTTGCCGAATTAAACCACTGAATGGCAGGGCATTAGGGGAACCTTTCACTGCTGGTTTGTGTTCTCTGAATAGCCGAAGCAGTGCATTTTCATGGGGATTTCACTGCCCTCGAACAGGCACCGAACAGGCACCGTATGTTCAGGCAATTCGCCAGGATTTGGCGAATTGCCTGCTCTCTGGATAGCCGAATGGCCAGGAAAGGTAACCGAACGCTGATTTTCAGCATTCGGTTACCTTTCTCAAGCAATTCGGATCTCTTTGGATAACCCTGTTAGATGAAGATCAGAGCACATTTTATGACCAATTCATTCAAAACTCCACGTAATCCCAAAGGGTTCACATACTTTTTCTTGCCACTGTATATGGTATGTTTGTATCAATAAATAAAAAGAGAAACCTATCAATGTGATGTATCAGCAGGAATACTACAGATACAATCCTATATATTGTAAGCATAGCTGCACAAGTCCCTCTACAAAGTGTGCGTTTTGTCCCTGTGGATATTATTTTAATTTTGTATTCTTTTCTTCCCACACTTTAAATCCAACATGCTATAAAATGAATGTTCTTGTGTAAATGATGTTAATGTTTCAGCATGATGTTTGTGTCATGACATTCAATGTCAAATGACATCCGTGGGGCTGACACCATTAAATATTTGCATATTGATGTGTGATTAAAAGAAGGAGGGAATTTATTGTGTATATTAATAAGAAATGATCAAGAAAGGAGCCAACTTGATTAGTGCAAGGAGATAATCTGCATAGAAATCAGCATGAGGATTCTTGGGAGTCTGCTGACACTTGGACATAAATGTCCTATAGTGAGTATATTATTACCATGGGCTGTCTAGGGTGATGCATTATTGCGTTAGTGAATAGCGACTTAATGGTGACTTCTGTTTTCTTATTTTGTTGTCCATACTGTGACATTAAGTTTTAAGCTTAGAAGAATAAGGATGGTTTTCAGAACCTGTTATTTCCTATTTTTCAAGTTTATAGTCAACAATACCCTTTGATGTTTCATAGCATTATCAGAACTCGATGAGACATACCACTGTTGTACCAGCTCATGACTTGAACTGGCTGGCCAGTTTTAATTAGCACCTTGTATGCTGTAGTCCTTTTAGTACACCAAGAGCACTGGAAATAATCAAAATGCAAGAAAATGCAAAGGTAGCAAGGCAGGGAACGGAGCAGCAGCCAAACGAGGGATGTGAGATGCACTGTGTGAGTCCAGACAGAAACCATGACAGGGCACCACAAGAACTCAGCTTCTGGTAAAAGAAGCCAGTGAATGACCTCGACCGGTCGCCACAGGACCCATGCATTGGAGTCAGACCTCCTACAGAAATAGCTGAGGAGGCTCTGCCAAGAGTGCGAGTCCTCTGATCAGCACTTTGGACGGACCTGAACATCGATCGGGCACGTGCAGAGGATGGCCAACAGGGGAAACGTCCCTGCGGCCAGGCATGACAAGGGGTAGCTTATAAGGCTTTTAAGTCAACTATTAGATCTCATTTATGTCATTCAGCTGCCATCTTATATTTTGGGTAGCCTAGACAGCACAATAGACCCCATGTAGCTTTGTTTAAAGATTCACTGCTCCACCCATTGCCTCTTCCCTACTGTTTAACCCTGTACCACAGCTGTGAAGGGAGATAAAATGGAAACACGATATAAAGACAGAACTTTTTTCCTTTTTACATGCAATTGCTTCAAAAACAAGAGAAAAAAACAGAAGAAGGTGTTTTATAAAGTGGTTTTGTTTGTATTGCACAAATAATCTAGTTACAGTTTATGTTAGTGTAGTGTTCCTTTAAAGACCTTTCTTAAAATCTGAAAAACAGCAGCACAATTCCGTATGTTTACTTGCTCATTCTTCCATTATGTATCAATGACATTTGGACAAAATAAAGGGAAGGAGATACATCCTTCAAATAAAAACTGTATACCAATAAAATGTGGAAATAATTATTGGAATTAACTGTACTAATGGACTTCTACTTTTCTACCAATATTTCAAATTGTGGAAAAGTGGGAGACTGCCATTTTTTTCTGAATATCACTTTTACAATCTGATTTCGGAGGGATGTTAGTTTCAATATTTTTATACTACTATACAGTTTTATAGCACAGTTTATGGTACAGGTTGAATGTCTAATTTTATAACATTTGCATATATTAATGACCTCTTTTGGGGATGGGATCAAAGTCTAAACACAAAATTCATATCCAAATTATACACATAGCCTGTAGTTCACATTATTCAAAATGTTTAACAATTTTGTCCCCATGACATGAAGTCAGCTGTGGAATTTTCCACTTACTGAACCCTAAAAAAGTTGGCGCAAGCATTGTGTATTATTCGTTGGTTAAGTGGTTTCACTTACTGAGTTTTGTGGCTTATATATTATACAGTATATATTTATGTATAGCCATGTAGGATAAAACCAAAATCATTTGTTCATTTTTTTCTATGTATTTCAGTTTCTTGCTGTACCTGGTGGGATATTGAGGACACCACGAGCCATGATAGATGGAAGACATTGCTATGGCACAGAATCTGGTGATAATTCACGGCCTATCAGCCGCTACCCCATACCTAACATAAAAGATTTGCCAAGTGATATACTGAAAATATTTGAAGAGGCAAAAAAGCCAGTAAGGCAAAATTTACATTTTAGTCTTTTTAAATAGCATGACAGCTTGTTGTCCTAAGAGAAGGCACTGTATTAAAATTTTGGGGTTTATTTTGTGCATTAGGCTTTTATGCTATAATTGGCAAATGATTTCTTTCAAACTAGGTAGCATTAGGCATATTTGTGGTGATTTATATGGATTAATATTATTTATTATTAAATGTCGTGACTAACATCTGTTGGTGTCAGGGTTCAGCACCGGTGGGGTAATGGTCTGGGTCGTCTGAGCCCAATATGCAGTGGATCCTGCTGGCTGGTAGTGATGAGAGGCACAGTAGGGCTGAAGCACACAGCAAGATGTCAGATGCAGGAAAGTTTTCCAGGAGGCTTGGAGTATGGCAGGTCTTCAGGTGGTAGAGAGTCTGAAGTAGAGCGGGGGTCTGGGAAAGGGGAATTGGGATCTTGGAAGGACACGTCCAGGAGAGGGTACTGAGGGAGGAATAGGTGGGTATACAGGAGCAGAATTATACAGGTCTTGAAAAAGCAAGAAAGCTTCAATAGTGGAGCAATGATAGATCAGAGGCGTGGTGTCTTTATTCATGATTGTGTCATGTGACCTGAGGTTTGTGCTTTTAACTGTTTCACTGAATACGAGTGCTGAATAGGAGAGCAGCACTTTTCATGCAGCTGCCATTTGTAGGAAATGCTGCTTAGATGAAGATAGCAATCAGGTACAGTCAGTGGCACAGGCATAGCATAGTCAGCAGCATGGGTATGACAGTTGGGCTCATATGACAGAATCATTCCCTATCTATGTGTTGGTATTTTGCTAACACAAATATCAACCATTGACTTATTTTCTGTTCCAATTTTGCTGTCTCACTTCCCATGGCATGCCGATAAAGTGAGTGACAGCGGTGAGTAGAGAGCTGTCATAAAAATATCTCTTTGTCCACTCCCCTTCCACGTACATGCCGTTGCATGCCTCTGAGGACCATTTGCTCATCACTGCTCCTCTTCCAGCAATACACACATAATAAAACTAATGTTGTGCCTGATGATGGAGTTGTGGCTAGTGTTTTCTCATCAAGGAATAAGATATCACATTGATCTTTATGTCCAATTCCACTGCCTGGTGAGATATCGCAGGGAAAGTGTCACGGTGCACATGGAGTTGGAGCCCAGTTTGCAGCAGATACGTGACTAGATGAGATATGGTAATAAACAGGAATTTATTAAAGAATTAGGAGACAACAAAGAACGGGCAGGGTAAACAATGGTTAATAAGGGACTATTATTATTATTATCCTTTTATATAGCACCACAAATTCTGCAGCGCTTTTACAAGATCAGTGTACAAGGGGTTGATATATTAAAATACCACACATGGATGAAGACCTGATTCAGGTGGACCCTGTTCCCAAGGGAACTTACAATTTATGAGATGTACAAGTAGTTTGTGAGGTAGGCGCATCCATATCGTTAGGTGTCTTGCCCAAGGACACTCACTGGTGGCATCTTCTGAGTGGGATCCGGTCGTCTTTTCATGATTGTAGATCAGTGACCTGGTGGTTAGCTTGATCCTGCTTCTCGTAAAGTCGAGACTTGCTTCTCCACAGTTGTATTGGCAGGAGGTGCTCAGTGGGATTTTGATTTGCTTCTCCACGGTCGAAGGGTAGAGACGTTACCACTGGACTCCACAGCCAATATTGTGTGGTAGGCAAGTATGTACCATTAGGGTGTGGTTCTCTTAAGTAAAAAGCTCATTATAGTGTCCATTAGCGATACCTGTGGCTGAAACAGAGGTGTTGGACAACCTGTGATGGAGCAATGGATCAGATAGCTATGAGTGGAGGTGTGGTAAAACCCGAAATGTAGTACTCCGGTATATGAGGTGAGGACGGCACAGTCAATAATCAGGAAGCTGTGACACGAGTCTTCTTGTGTCGGCACCAGGCTTTCAGGCCCAGGGCATCACAGAAAGTGAAACTGGCCACTACAAGATGACTTTAATGTAGCTTTTTAAATGGACTTTCAGAAAGAGAAAATTTAGCCATCATGACCACTTCAGATATTGAAGTAAGAGTCGGTTCTGCCTTTATTCCAGCTTTCTTGAAACCTGGTCACTGTGACATCTCTTCAAATCGAAAGTCTTGACTCTGCCCCGAAGGCTGTCAATCAGCAACTACTGTGCTACTGTCTTGCATTTAGGTCTACGTAGGTGGAGGAGTCGAAGTTTTGAACAAGCATTCAATCCACCATTCTTATTTCTTAGCAAAGAAAAGCAGTTGATTGGTTGGTTATGCGATAGACATCAACACACTGATCATCCCAATACATCTCTCTGGATGGCCAGGAATCCAGCGACTTGATGCTGAAAGCATAGTGCAGAAGAATGAAGAGCAATCGGTGATGGGCAGGGCTTGAAAAATGTGTTTGCCTGCGACGAGTAAAATATTTGGTTTGATGAGTGCAGGGTTTTTTATTTCCATTTAGCCCTGAGGCGGGCATGTAGCAGGGTTCGAGTGGATACCGGAGTTTTGGTTGTTCAGCACACGTGTGCACTGAGCACCAAGTGCTTCCGGTATCCTGAAGGCCCCTGCACTGCGTGGACGTGCATGGAGCGTCCGGGGGATTCCCTCCTCATTGCAGAAGAGGACACTCCACACCTGTCTTGTTGTGTCCCTGCTCTGGCTCCGGGCAGGGGCTTCAGGCACGGCAGGCTGAGGGCTGACATTTCAGCCCAGCCCACTCTGTGGGATTGCCCCCAGGCCGCTATGGAGCAGGCGCGTGTTTTCCCATCTAGCTTCCCCATTTTTGCGTTAGGTAGGGAACAGAGCCCGAGGTAGGGTGCAGCATGAGGTAATAATTTATCCCTGCTTTGTTTGTGTGTTTGGGCTATAGTTTTTCTTTATGGTAACACAAATATATTTTCAGCTTTAAAATTGTGATCACTGTTAAGAATAACTTTTATTCTTCCTTACAGGTTGGATATCTGCCAAATTTTTTTAAAGCAATGGCGCATAGACCAAATGAGCTCAGATACATATATACATATTTTGATTTTCTTCTGAATAAAAAAACAGGTAATAAGCAGAAAATAAACATTGTATTAAAATACAAGAACTATACATAGACATTTTTTAAATAAATTTTACAATATTGTAAAACATTATTTTTTTTCTGCTGTGTATTATTATTATTCGTTATTTATAAAGCGCCAGCATGTTCCACAGCGCTGTACAATAGGCACAGTATAGACAGGATTACAATACATTGAACAACATTTGACAAACCGTACAGGAGGAGATGAGGGCCCTATTCCTGTAGGAACTCACAATCTAGAAGGGTTGGGGTTGGAAACAGAAGGAGAGGACTGCAAGGTGAGAGTGATTGATGGTTGCATCAGTGAGTTGGGTGGTAGGCTTCCCTAAATAGGAATGTTTTAAAGGAGCGTTTGAAAAAGAGAAATTAGGGGAAAGTCCGACCATACGAGGGAGAGCATTCCAGAGAATGGGGGCTGCATGTGAGAAGTCCTGCAGTCTATCATGGGAAGAGGTGATGCGGGGAGAAGCTAGGCGCAGGTCACTGTTTGACCATAGGGAGCGGACTGGGGTGTATTTGGTGATTAGTGAGGACAGGTAGTGTGTAGGGATGAGCTGTTTGGGTTCGGACGGTTCGGAGTTCGACCCGAACTTTGGCAGTTCAAAAGTTCACAAATTTCGAACTTTTTGGGTGTGTTCGGTTCGAGTTCGAAAAAAAAAGAAATTTTGAAAAAAAGTATAGAAAATGCTTAAAAAAATACTAAAAAATCTAGAAATAAAGAGACTCTTTACTGCAGAATATTATAAGCAACGGTTTATTAGATATTGAATTAAAAACTAATGTGTACGTGGAAAGATTATCAACTCAAAATGACCTCTGTTCACAAACGGGCATAACACCAGGTGTTTTTAGTCTGATAATCAATTTGATACATTGTATACCATACTGAGGGTGGGGTGGTGTCTGCTTCTGATTGAGATTTGAGAATTAATTTCCCTAAAACATCCTAATATGCTGCATTTAACCCTTTCGCTGCTGAGGCTTTTCACACCTCTGTGCTGAGGTCATTTTTACCGCTTTCGCTCATCATGTTTAACCGCATTTTGTAGCCATATTTTTATATATGACCCAGACATATTATATATCGTTCTTTCCGGCAGACTTGGCAGATTCATAATATGTCATTATTATATGTATACGTTATGTCATGTCTGTATATTATAACAAAAATGCAATAAAATTAGAATTTTCAATAATTTATTATGTGTAAAGTGTTTTTTTTCACATTTTAACATGCGATCATTTGCGGTTATATTTTGTATGGGGTGCGCTTGTTAAAAAAAATTAGAAATGGGGTCTCGTTACATTTTTTTTTGGGGAAAATTTTGCTTTTTTTAACAAACGCACCGCATACAAAAATCGTTAGTGCAGCATTATCGTTCACATTATAATTGAAATGGGAACAATATTGCTGCATTAACAAAACAAAAACAAAAAAAACTTGTTTATTTTTTTATTTTTTTATTTTTTAAATATATATATTTTTTAAAAAAACAAAACATTTTTCATGCTCATGTTTGGTATCCTTGGAAAGGCCATGCTCTGGCCGATCCAACGATATCAAACATTAACCCCTAGCTGCCACGGATCGGGAGATAGGGGGTTCATTGGAACCCCCTATCTCCACCATTGGTGGCAGCTAGGGGTTAACTCCAGGACTGGTGACATCGTGCTATGCACGATGATGCCAGTCCTCAGGGGGAGTTCCTGGAGGCTTGGCCGACATCCAAGTTGTCGGCCAGCTGCAGGAGAGGATCACGATCCGGCGCTTTTCAGCGCCGATTCGTGATCCGGCTCCCCAGGGGTTAATCACAGCCACCGTTTGGAAGGGCAGGCTGTGCCCTTCCAAACGGTGCCTGGATTAACCCTCTGCCCCCCGGCAATCAGGAGGGAGAGAGGTCCGAAGGACCTCCCCCCTCCCTTTCAGGCGCTTCCTCCGCACATGCGGGGGAGCGCCTGAATTAGATGTCATCGCGCCGCCGCGATGACATCTAATTGCTCCGCCGGGGTCCCGGAGTGCTGGGCTGACATCCAAGATGTCAGCCCGCACCGTGGGGAGCAGCAATCCGCCGGAATCCGGCAGATTGCTGCCTCCTGTGCATGGACGCGCTCAGCGTGTCCATAGCACAGGAGAACCACTTGGCTGGACGCGCTGAGCGCATCTTTAGCAGCCAAGTGGTTAACTGGTGTTTGAAAAAAATTCAAAATAACATCTAAGGCTAGGGTCAGATGAGCGCATTTTGTACGGACTGTGCGTCCGTGCAGTACGGACGTACTTACTGACTGACAACAAGGTAGTGGCCAAACAGTCCGTTTTTTTCACTGACGTATTTTTTGACTGATGTAGCAGGGAAAATAAATTAAAATGAAAAAACATTCTGTCCGTCAAAATTGCTGGACGTATAAATGCAGTCCATCTGACCTCGTTTCATCACTCACATACAAAGCTACACGGACGTTGCAGACGTGGCGCACTCCGCACATCCGTTCTAGCAGTATTACGTTCTTGCCTAACCTGCGTCCGTTTGCTGCGTCCGCCATGCATCCGCACTTCTGTGCGGACGTACTTCGTGTGTGGGGCTCCATTGGTCAGAATGCTATGCTGCCACGGACGTACAAATGTGCGGCAACACGGACGTGATAACTGCGCTCGTCTGACCCCAGCCTTAAGCAATGTTATTTTTCACCTCGGGATTAAACATTCACAGGGTTATTCAGAGAGCGGTGAAAAGCAGGAGAATAACTGGAGAAGTGAAAATTCTAGGTCAAAATAGCCAAACCAGAAAAATTCTCCCATTTAACTCACTTTCCAAATTGGCTATTTGGTCTAGATTGTTCTCTTCTCCTGCCAGTTCTCCTGGCTTTCACCTCTCTCTCAGGGTTGTTCAGAGAAAGGTGAAAACCAGGAGACTGGCATGAAAAGAGAACAATCTGGACCAAATAGCCGATTTGGAAAAAAGATAAGGCTAGGGTCAGACTAACGCATTTTTCACAGCGACCGTCAAAAAGTGTGTCCGAACGCATTGCCTTATTTTTTCACGGAATGCGCGAAAACGGTCATACGATGCGCATTTTTGTGCGTGATTTTTTACGGATCCAAACCAGGAAACTTTGGGTGTTTGGACGTTATGTTGGCTGGACATGAGCAGGGTCTGACGTCTCCAAATCACGCACACACGCCGCTAGTGGACGCAGCGCACTCTGTAGGTCCATACTAGCGGTTCTGCATTCTCGAAAAAATGCGTTCATTTTCCACTTGCGTTGCGCAGCCGGACTTTCGTGCGACCGTACTTCGTATATTGGCTGTCATTGCCCGTCATTTTCTGCTAGTGCGGCCCTGATTACGTGCGCCTAAACACATGTTAAAAATTCGCTAGTCTGACCCTAGCCTAAATGGGAGAATTTTTCTGGTTTGGCTATTTTGACCTAGAATTTTTCCATTCTCCAGTCATTCTCCTGCTCTTCACTGCTCTCTGAATAACCCTGACAGGGTTATTCAGAGAAAGGTGAAACTCAGGAGAATGACTGAAGAGAAAATTCTAGGTCAAAATAGCCAAACCAGAAAGATTCTCCCATTTTTCTCACTTTCCAAATCGGCTATTTGGTCTCCAGTCATTCTCCTGCTTTTCACCGCCAAAAAATCAGTAAACCTTTTCTGCGTGTCCGAAAATGTCTCCTCTTTCCATACAGACTGCCGCCCCAAGCAGTTGTTTATGGATAGATTAAAGGAAAAGCATTTACCGTAATTTGAAATGTCATTTTTTGTTTTTTTTACATATTTCTATACATCCTAGAAATCCGCCACTTCACGGGCAGGTTATGGGGACCTCCTAGGCACGACATTTGAAGGAATTTTTCGTTTTTATTTTTAACCCTTATTTCATGGAAAACTCACTGTCCCTTTAAAAACGTTTTTTTTTTTTTACTTTTTGTCCTTGTTTCCTGTCCCCCAGGGCACTACCCAGACCCCCATACACTTTTTATGGCAAATATCTAGCATATATACCCTCTTGGAGGGCACTCTAAAAACCGAATTTTCAGCCCCATTGACTTGTATGGGGTTCAAGTTCGGGTTCGAGTTCGGATCCGAACATTTAGAAAGTTCGGGTTCGGCTTCGAACCGAACTCGGGGAGTGTTCGGCTCATCCCTAGTAGTGTGGAGTTAGTGAGAGCTTTGTAGGTCAGGGTAAGGATTTTGAATTTAATTCTGCAGTGGATGGGGAGCCAGTGAAGGGACTTGCAGAGGAGAGCGGCAGAGACAGAGCAGCGGGTGAGGTGCATGAGCCTGGCAGAGGCATTCAGAATGGATTGTAGGGGGGAGAGGCGGGAGAGAGGGAGGACAGATAAGAGATTATTGCAATAGTCAAATCGGGAGATAAAATAATAATAATACACTGTATTCTTACACTGGTAAACAGTTTATAGTTTTCTTTTTTGGTTGAGCACAATATCCTGTGACTTATTTGTAAGTAAGATAAGTGAGAATAAAATCCTGCTCTAATTCTTTGCTATTGTCACTTTTCTATTTTCTTACTTCTGTTCACCTGTGTTAGAATATCGTACTCATGTAGTTTAACACAACAACTATTGTTTATAGGATTTATGTGCTATATACGGTTTTGAATGTAGATGGCAATGTTTATAGTTTTTACTATTCAGTACTCTGTGGTATGTTCCGAACTCCATGGTCTATGTTGTAAAGAAGATAAGACTTTATTTCTGTTGAACCTATTTAAAGAATTTTCCAATAACTTGGTAGAAGCCTGAACTGGTTACTGTAAATAGCTATTGCAATAGAGTTTGACTGTGAGACCTTTGAATCGCTCCACTGCTGAACCCCTTCACGACCATGATTGTGTATAATGATCAGCAGTAGCAGACACAGCGACTTGAGGTTGTATTAACTCTTTCCTGCCACTGGGGCATACTATAGAGTCCCCAATGCGGGTGGGCCTTAACTCAGGCCATCCCCCTGCAGCCAATGATGCGCGCTGCATGTCAGCTATGTTGGCAGGCCGTAGGAGGGGCCCGCTACGGCAGAAAGGTGTTAATGAAATTTGTTTGTTGCAATCATTTTATAAACCAGCTAGAGAATATCTCTATTGGAGTTTTCCCAACTGATCCTGCACAGAGCTCAGAAGGGTAATAACTCCATTTGGCCAACAGATGGTGACATCTGCCAACCTAATAGATTATAACATTAACATGTACATTGGGAAAATCCCCAAATTTTTCTTACCATATAACTTATTAAAATTAATTTTCAAAAACCGTCTGGTTCCTAACAGTGTTTTTTGTCATATCATTTGGTAATGAATGGGTTCAAATTAGAATGCAAGATTAAATTCAAGATAGTCTATGTGCTTATTTGCATACTTGAAGATACCTGTCCCCACTTTCCAATGTCTTAAAGGACTGATTTCAGCCTTTCAGAGCTGAAGATTTTTTATCCACTTGGAAGACTGTCTATCAGTTCACATTGGGCAGCCGTCCGGTGTTATGGGCAGCAATGTGCAGCACTGTGCACTGCTGTTTAGCCAATGACTCTCAGTGTGCTTGCAGTATTCAGGCCTCTGATCACATAGCTTCAACAGAAGCAGTCTAGAGAGGAACACACCAGAGCTCTCATCAATGTGAGTTGTAAGCAAAATCACTTACCACCAGGCTCCAAGGGCTGGTATTCTTTCAGAATTACCTCCTGAGAGAAGAACTATGCTTGAATAGCTTTAAGAATTATACCCTTATCCTCTTCTTACACTTTTTCCCATGTAAGTTACCTTCTTAAACCTACTAACCCCCCCAGGCCCCCCCTACCCGCCCCCGACCCCCCCTCCCTTTCCCGTAAATAAAAACACAACAAAGTATTGGCATTTTGAAAAGGTCACGTCTTTTATTACTTAAGGCCAAATTCTTTGCAGAATTATTATTATCGATCCTCGTATGCCAAATACGCTACACCAGATAACACTGGCAGCCAGATAACACTGGCAACTGCAATGCACCACAAGCATTGCCCAGAAATAGCGCCCCACGTGGCTAAGCAGGATGACCACACGTCTGCTCAGTGTATTTTTATGGCAGATAGCAGGCCGAGAGGATCTGCAAACCAGGAAGGCACCTGAGCCTGGCCGTATGAAACCACAACTCACCCCGTACCCTGCAGATCCTCCCCCCACTATCGCCCTCCACGTGCCAGGCCGCCTATTTCACCGCTCCTCCCTAACCTAAACCATGTCCATCTTAAGCGCAATCCCCCAGCTGTGGCCGTTCAAACCACCAGCTGGCTTCCTGCCACACGGTAAAGTACCCAATTTAAGCGCAATCCACCCAGTTGTGGCCGTAAAAAAACACCAACTGGCTTCAAGCCACTTGGGATACTATCTGATCAATAATAATTGCTCTAAACCATGCTTTTAATCAAAGAACAATCCCCCAACCCTGGCCGTTCAAAAACCACAGGCTGGCTTCATGTAACATGGTGTATAATTCGATGGAATAGGTAGACTAACCATGTCCATATTTAGACAATCCCCCAGACATGGCCGTATAAACCATGAACCGGGTTCATGCAACATGGCATATTTCCATATGGGAAACCACGGGCGGTCTTGCATGAGTGGTGGAATCACCACTCCATTGCCCCTATCCATGGTGCTTGTGCTGCATGACCTTTCCGACGTTGTAGAGAACCAGCATCTATGAAAGAGAAAACAAAACAGGGTGGGTTGGGTGGGAGTAAAAGAAAAATTACTGCAATACCAAAATGCCCCCCGCCCAGCCTCTTGTATCCTCCCTTCCCCCTCCTTTTCCATTGTTTATCTTCCCATTGTACCCAATCACAAAGAGCCATGCTTCTGCTCATAAAACAAAGCCTGATCCCATAGACAAAGGAAACTCCCCCCATTTCACTCTTGTGCAATACAGGGATAATCCTTAAACCTCCTTCATTCCTAATTAGTCTTTCTCTCGATCTAAGAATTATACCCTTATCCTCTTCTTACACTTTTTCCCATGTAAATTACCTTCTTAAACCTACTAACCCCCCAGGCCCCCCCTACCCGCCCCCGACCCCCCCTCCCTTTCCCATAAATGAAAGCACAACAAAGTATTGGCATTTTGAAAAGGTCACGTCTTTTATTACTTAAGGCCAAATTCTTTGCCTCTAAGGCAGAATTATTATTATCGATCCTCGTATGCCAAATACGCTACACCAGATAACACTGGCAGCCAGATAACACTGGCAACTGCAATGCACCACAAGCATTGCCCAGAAATAGCGCCCCACGTGGCTAAGCAGGATGACCACACGTCTGCTCAGTGTATTTTTATGGCAGATAGCAGGCTGAGAGGATCTGCAAACCAGGAAGGCACCTGAGCCTGGCCGTATGAAACCACAACTCACCCCGTACCCTGCAGATCCTCCCCCCACTATCGCCCTCCACGTGCCAGGCTGCCTATTTCACCGCCACCAAAAACGAGGACCCTCTTTTTACTGCCACCAATAAAAAAACGTGACCTTTCCTCTTACCCCACAAAAGGCTCCTTATCGCGCCTTCAATGACGAGTGTGTTCCCAGCCTTATCACTCCTTCCTTCAATGAACTCCTCACTTCTTGCTCCTATTTCGGGGTGCTCCAAAACCATTGCCAGATAACATCGGCAAATGCAATGCACCACACATATTGCCCAGAAATAGCGGCCCCACGTGGCTAAGTAGCGTGACCACGCGTCTACTCAGGGGTCTCTTTATATCGCAAATAGCAGGCCGAGAGGATCTGCAAACCAGGAAGGCACCTGAGCTTGGCCGTACGAAACCAAACTCACCCCGTACCCTGCAGACCCTCCCTCTACCATTGCATCCCCACGTGCCAGGCCGCTATTTCACCACTCACAATACCTATCTCTTCTCTAGCTGTCCCCTAAATGTAGTACCATAATATCTGGCTTACCCCTCTTTCTCCTGGATGTCTTTGCTATTCCCAATAACTGCCCCACCCCCTACCTTGCTTCCCTATCCATCTAATCCCTACTTCAATTACGCTGCACCCCGGGGTCACTTCTCTCTTGGTGCCAGCAGCATGACTCTCCATCCAGTGCACATAGGAGTGTCCCAGGATCCGCACTCTCATTGCGTGTCCTGCAAATAACCAAAATGTAAACTATTAACTGTAATGCACACACACACAGTGTACCCGAACTGAAAAGAAACCAAAAGAAACAAGGAAACAAATTATTATTATTAAAACAAAACAATTGTTCCCCATAAGTTTTCCCTTCATTTCTTTAATGACCTCACATATCTCCTATACACTTCCCATTTCCATCTCCCCATCTTTTTAATTCGGTCCTTTGGGTAACCCAATTCTGCCTCCAGTACCAGCAGCTCCTATCCTGAAAGAATGGGGGCAAATGTAACTCCCCTTTCAACCAAGCCCCTCCGTGGCCTGCTGCGGAACCATTTTGAATTGATACCCGGACAAGTTAGTACCACCCTTGTGCCCCCAGAACATGCGACCGTTTGAAGGAGTGGCCTCCAAGTATGCCCTCATACATACCACTGGGCATACTTCCCCACCATGGGCACCTAGAGCAATTGTTTCCTCAATCCTTAGGGCAGCTGTAAAACTAAAACAAATGCTGCCCTACAAAGATTGTTATCAGCTCCATCTTATCTCCTACTTGTACTCTGCTGTCAAGATCTTCCTCACCACGAATTGTTTAGCCCAGTCCTCCTCTTCCTTTAACCGGGCAAAGTATGAAATACCACTAAATAGTTCCAAGCTGTCCTTTATTGACTTACCGCCGAACTTCAGTAGTTATTTGAAAACAACATTCTGCCCTATCACCTCTGTCCCTTTAAAACTCGATCCAACCCTTTCACTGCTTGATGGTACAAGCGTGAAATATGAGTGAGTTACTGCTCATGTTTCCTCTATTCCTGAAATAAGTCTCTCCTCTCCCTCAATAAAGACAAAGTTACCGTTCTAAATAATTATTTACTCAACTCTAGCAAGTGCTCAAAACAAAAGATTGTACATTGCTGCTGTGTCACTTTAAAAATTGCAACAATTAAAATAGTGAACTTAAATACAGTATACAAATTAATTTGTTCACCAGCTTATTGCTTTGCCCTTGGGGTTACTCCAACATTATTTAAAACACACAGCTCTTTGAATAACCCTGTAAATCATAACCCCAGGGCCGGATTAACATAGGGGCAGATGGAGCAGCAGCTCCAGGCCCATGCCCCAGAATAGGCCCACAGAAAGGACAAATTTGTCTCCATTGATGGGCATTTGAACCCCTATATTTCCACCATAGCAGCTACAGGGTCATGTGAGGTATCACTGGAAAGGCCAGAGCATGACCTTTCCAATGATACCAAACATGACCTGGTTTTATCTAACAAGTAAAATAATAAATATTTCATTTTTCTTTCTAACAGCAATATTTTTCACTTCAATTATAAAGGGAACAATGATGCTGCAGTAACTCCCCATCTCATTTTTCATGTCACTAACGTGTGGAGGTGATGGTACAATCCATTATTACGAATTGTTATATCCAAGAACCTAAACCGCCACACTGCAGCGAAGTGTACTGGCGGGGGCTTTGGAACCCTACTCCACTAATCTTTACACCTCACAAGGTCAAATGAGGTGTCATCAGAAAGGACAGTCTGGCCTTTGCATTGATACCAAACATGACAATGTAAAATCGAAACTTTTTTCCAAAGCGATGGTATTGTCCATTTTGTCACATATAAAATGAGCAATACCACTTCCATTACTCACCTTCTCCTTTCCCACGCTGGGAGCAAGGTCAATGTTTTATACATAGTCATATTATTCATAAAACACCATTATCCAAAGCAAATAGGTAATATCAAATTTTTTGGGTTAAAATTTTATATTGTCTCAGAAAAAGGCAGTAACAGGTTCCTATTTAATTTTTAACAAGAATTCCTTATAGAATATATCACCAGAGGTTTGGATAATAAAATCTGAAATTATTTTACACACTGATTAAAATCTGAATGGAAATTGACTCACACAGTATCTGCCTGGTTAGATATACCTACCTGTGTATATGCAATATTAAATAGCCTAAAATATGTTGTCGTTTCACTAAATTCCAAAAAAAGCCCACCAAAATATTCAGCTCCAGGCCCATAGAGATCTTAACCCGGCCCTGCATAACCCACATAAAAGGCCAGCATGTGAAGCTGCTTGAGAATCCACTAAAGGTGTTACTCAGCAATGCACGTATGGTGCTTTTCTCATTCGGCACTCTATAGAGTTATAGTGACTAATGTCCAGTGATTCAGTCTGTTATATCAAGTTCCTATGTGTGATTACATTCCCTTTGTGTTGTCTCCGTGTGCTATGGCTAGGTCTTTGTGGGGTCTCGGTGTGCCATGGCTAGGTTTTTGTGTGTTTCTATTGTGTGATTACGGCGTGTTATAGCAAGTTTTTATTTTACTTTTATGTTTATTATATATATATATATATATATATATATATATATATATATATATATATATAATTTTTTATTTTTTTATTTTTTTTCTCTTTGTGTTATACTACATTAGTGATTTCAGTGTGTTATAGAGAGGAATTTTGTGATTCCAGGGTGTATGATAGCTACATCATTAGCGTGACTTCGTGTGTTATACCGAGGTCCTACGTGTGATTTCACTATGTATAGTGAGTTCCTACTGTGTGTATGGTGAGGGCACATGCGTGTATAGGGAGGCCCTGTGTTTGTTTACGGTGTTTATATGGGTTGCTTATTATGATTTTGGCTGCAGCCATGGATGATACTAAAATTGGACAGTCAGTCATGCGCTATACTGAGCACCTAAACTAATAAGGCACAGCAGTCCACAAACAGCCAAAGCAAAATTACTGAAAATCCTAATGCCCCATATAACATACAAAACAACAAATCACTGAATTCTGGCAGAGTTATCCCAGAACAATAACCCATTAGAAATTACTATCACGCAGCTGGACACCAAATGAACAAGGAATACAGTATTGCAAATTGAAACAAATATAAATAAGCATCCACTAAATAAACCTACAGATCCGTACAATGGGAAACCCACACCTATCCTTCCAATAACTAATGGAACTAGGAATATATATATATAGCAGACTTATGATAATAGAGTATGCATAACAGATAGATACTGCAAGTAATACTTATCCAGTCATTGGTTTTCATACGATGATGGTGATGCAAAATGGAACTCGCCGCCGCCCTGTCTCTGAAGTTCTTAGTAAAAGAAAAATTACTGCAATACCAAAATGTCCCCCGCCCAGCCTCTTGTATCCTCCCTTCCCCCTCCTTTTCCATTGTTTATCTTCCCATTGTACCCAATCACAAAGAGCCATGCTTCTGCTCATAAAACAAAGCCTGATCCCATAGACAAAGGAAACTCCCCCCTTTCACTCTTGTGCAATACAGGGATAATCCTTAAACCTCCTTCATTCCTAATTAGTCTTTCTCTCCAAGGAAGAGACCTATGCTTGAATAGCTTGATATTCTCATGCTGAGTCATTATTAATGGCACCTATAAATAGTACATTAGCTGTTAATTTATGGTAATGAGTAACAAAGCTCAGCAAAGTTTGTGTCTTAGTTGGAATAGTGGCTGGAGCCATTATGTATCACAGCAGGGCCGGCACAGGACTCAGTGTACATACAAATTATATCTATCTACAAATATGATCTGTTGTTTAGGCCCATTTCAGGAAAATGTAATGAATACTGAAGTCAGATGTCAATATCAGCAAAAAGGCGGCAGCTAAAGTTGTGTTAAGTACAAATATGAATTCATGAAGACTTGGTTGAACATAGCTTGGTGAATATATCACGGTCAGACTTCTAGGGCACTATCAGCTGCCTACAGCTAAAACGGAGATGCTAAGGGGAAAAATTAGCGTTCACTATTCTCTCCTTAGCGACCCCATTTACCTGTAGATTACAGGGGCAGGCACTGAGTCCAACAGCCTGTCATGTAGCTGCTGCTAGGCTCCAGGATGCTCGGGCAGCACTAAAGCGCCATTGTGAGCATCCCCTCCATGGAGTCCTATGGACTCCATGGAGGTTTATGCTGCCGGTAGAGTTGCCAGATCAGCCAGGTTTTCCCGGACACATATCATTTATTCATGTTGATGTACATTGTATGAAAAATGCAACCCTGCATTATGTAGAATCCATACACTGCAGGTAGAAAAGTAAAAAAGGAATCCCAGGTGAGATGCCTTGATTTTCTTCCTGTAGCATATGAATTATACATACTATAGGGCAGCACTTTTCCCTGTACTTCCCTCTGCGTGAAATAGTAAAATGTGTCCAGGAAAACATGGCCGACCTGGCAACCATAGCTGCTGGTTCACATGACCAGCAGGATCTCACCAATTGCGAGATCCTGCATGTCCTGGAGTGATCGCGAAGGGAGACTGGGACTTTTTCTTCCAGTCTCACTCAACTCCTGGCAGCCAGAAGAGGCAGATTGGGCCGCCGTTCTCGCTGTGGGAAGAGAGGTGAGCATACGAGTTTTTGGGGGGGTTTATCGCTGCAGGTAACTGATTTCGCAGAAGCAGAATCAGTTAGCACCAGCTCTAAGCTGTCGCAAACCTTTTTCGTTAGGACTATGTGATCCTAACACTAATTACTCTTTGCTCTCCCTATACTTAACATGGGAAGCGCAAAGTACAGTAAGCTTGCGGTAAAACTGATTCGCTAACGGATTTTTTAACCCGTTAGCTATCGGGAGGTCATTTATGTGGTACGCTATCACCTCAATTAACCTAGCACTAACACTCCTTTATGTGAGCGCAAGCGCTAAGGAGGTGATACTGCCCCTAGACTGTCTAGTCTTCTAGTTAGATGTATTTTTTAAAAATTGAGTCAGACAGAACTTGATTAATCTTTCAGGATTGGGAAGGGTATAAATAAACTTGTTATGTTTATTTAAGCATATTTGTTTTGCAGGCAATCTCTCTTTGGCTGACAAAGAACTTGTTATTGTGGCCACCAGTGCATACAACAGATGTCCTTACTGTGTTACAACGCATGCCGCTATGCACAGATTACATTCAAAGAATCCAATCTTGGCATATCAGGTAAATATACATGTAACGGAAATGCACAAGGCTCTCTTCAAATCTCCAGGACCAGAACGTTATTCAACCGTCCCTTCTCTGTCCCAGAGCCATGCCAGGAGACCCACCAGACTACCCGACTCATAGCCCTCACTGCAGAGAGATTACCCAGTGAACCCAAGATTTTTTTTTTTTTTTTGTGAAAGGATTTTACCAGGAAGGATACATTGAGATTTCTCTCGTTTTCAAGTATGTCCTGGGTGGCGAGTATGTACCGTTGGGTGTCTTGCCAAGGACACTTACTGGAGAGGTTGCTCACTGGGATCGAGCCCATGACTCCACAGGCTCTCTCCATGCAGAGCGGTGACATTACCTTTACTCCACCGAGCCGGTACAGATTCAACACACATGTCCAGAAAAGCTTGATCCTTGGTAAAAGCAGGAATGTATGACTTTGTTTTCCAGACAGACAGTACTTTTAGCTAATTATTGAGCAGTGTTGACATATTGTGTAGCTGACTGTTTCGTTCACCTATCACTCCGCTGAGTGGTTGTATTATATTATTTTCAATTAATGCTGTTGTACTGTTAATCATTTTATCGCTCTTCAGGGCTTATCGTCAGTTCTAATAAAGCCCTTCTAAGGGCAGTATTACAAAGCTGGTGCTAACTTAACCAGAGCTGTTGTAAACTTTCCAGAGCCATTATAGTCTATGGCAGTGATGGCGAACCTATGGCACGTGTGCCACACCTGGCACGCGGGGCTGACTGTGTCGGCACGTGAGCCATAGGCTTGCCTCACTACCGCTTCCAGCACGTGCCGCAAATGATGTTTCCCAACCGCTGGTTGAAGTCCTCCAGCCGCGATCTTGCGAGATCGCAGCTGGTGGACTTCAACGAGCAGCCGGGGAACATCATTTGCCGGCACGCGCTGGGAAGGAAGAAGCATGCTGTGAGGCGCCTCGCGGGAGTACCAGGTGAGCAGCGGCCAATATATATCCATGTGTGAGCTGGGGGTCAATATACATCCATGTGTGAGCTGAGGCAATATACATCCATGTGTAAGCTGGGGCAATATACAGCCATGTGTGAGCTGGGGGCAATATACATCCATGTGTGAGCTGGGGGCCAATATATATCCATGTGTGAACTGGGGAAATATACATCCATGTGTGAGCTGGGGGCCAATATACAGTATATCCATGTGGGAGCTGGGGCAATATACATCCATGTGTGAGCTTGGGGCAAATATATCCATGTGTGAGCTGGGGGCAATATATTCATCTTCTTATACTGTATTTTTCTTTTAAGACTTAAGCACATAATTAGTTCAGACAGTCGTATGAAGTGTTTTTTCTAAAATAAATCAGTATTCAGGTCTAATTGCGGGGTTGGCACTTTGAGACACATAAGTTGGTTCAGCGATCCAGTTTGGGCACTCGGCCTCAAAAAGGTTCGCTGTCCCTGGTCTATGGGGTTGTTAAGTTTACAACAGCTCTGGTTAAGTGAACACCAGCTTTGTAATACTGCCCTAAGAGTATAAGCAGTGTCTTGGTGTCACTTGGATCCAGGAGGGGAGAGTTGAGTGATCACTGGTGTAGGACAGAAGGCCCGTATACTATAGCGGCCCTTGCGGGGGTAGCGCTACATCTATACTATAAAACAATAAGGGCTGGCGTGTCCGTCGCCAAAACCCTACTGCGCATACGCTCGCGACCTGCGGCGGTTGGCTGCGTGCGCATTCAAAGGCCGCGGCACGCGCACAGCCGGCGTGCGAGAGGGACAAAACAAATCCGATCCATTGGAGAGGCGCACAGCACAGCGCCTCTCCAATGGATCGGATTTGTTTTCTGCATCTCCTCCTTGCCGGCCTCCATCTCCTCCTTGCCGGCCTCCATCTCCTCCGTGCCCGGCCTGCATCTCCTCCACGCCCGGCCTCCATCTCCTCCGCGCCCAGCCTCCATCTCCTCCGTGCCCGGCCTCCATCTCCTCCGTGCCCGGCCTGCATCTCCTCCGTGCCCGGCCTGCCATATTACCAGTCTGCCATGGCTGCCATGCACATTACCAGTCTGCCATGCATATTACCAGTCTGCCATGCACAATACCAGTCTGCCATGCATATTACCAGTCTGCCATGCATATTACCAGTCTGCCATGCACAATACCAGTCTGCCATGCATATTACCAGTCTGCCATGCACAATACCAGTCTGCCATGCATATTACCAGTCTGCCATGCACAATACCAGTTCCCAGCCATATTACCAGTCTGCCATGCACAATACCAGTCTGCCATGCATATTACCAGTCTGCCATGCATATTACCAGTCTGCCATGCATATTACCAGTCTGCCATGCACAATACCAGTCTGCCGTGCATATTACCAGTTCCCAGCCATATTACCAGTCTGCCATGCATATTACCAGTCTGCCATGCACAATACCAGTTCCCAGCCATATTACCAGTCTGCCATGCACAATACCAGTCTGCCATGCACAATACCAGTCTGCCATGCATATTACCAGTCTGCCATGCACAATACCAGTCTGCCATGCATATTACCAGTCTGCCATGCACAATACCAGTTCCCAGCCATATTACCAGTCTGCCATGCACAAAACCAGTCTGCCAGCTATATTACCAGTCCGGCAGCCATATTACCAGTCTGCCATGCACAATACCAGTCTGCCATGCACAATACCAGTTCACCAGCCATATTACCAGTCTGCCATGCACAATACCAGTCTGCCATGCACAATACCAGTCTGCCAGCCACATTACCAGTTCGCCAGCCATATTACCAGTTCGCCAGCCATATTACCAGTCTGCCATGCACAATGCCAGTCTGCCAGCCATAATGCCAGTCTGCCATTCATAATACCAGTGTCTCATAATACCAGTGTGCCTAAATACCAGCCTGCCATGCCATGCATACCACGTGCCATTAAATATACACATAATGTATACGCTACAAAAAAAAATGCCCGCCCAAGCCCAACACAATCTAAGGGGCCCCATGATCTTACAATCTAAGGGGCCCCATGATCTTACAATCTAAGGGGCCCCATGATCTTACAATCTAAGGGGCCACATGAGCTTACAATCTAAGGGGCCACATGAGCTTACAATCTAAGCGGTCCCACGAGTTTACAATCTGAGGGGTCCCACAAGTTTACAATCTGAGGGTCCGGTTCCCGTGAGCTTACAATCTAAGAGGGAAGAAGAACCTACTCTAATATATAAATTCCTTTGTAATGCGCTGTCAGCTGTGCGCGCACCCATCACAGCTGCTCAGTCGGCCCTCCTGTTGCGGATGGGATGGCGATAGACGCGTTACAAACGTATTTATATAGAGAGATACTCTCGGATAGGACATTGAAAAAAAACTATGTGGACATGAATTCTGACCTGGCGACAACAACAATAGACTGCCCTCTGGGCAGGCTTTCCACCTAGTTTATATATAATTTGATAGCACATAATCTGCTTTCATGACATGCCAACATGGTTCCTCAATTGTTCTCGAACAGGGGTCAGCAACCTTGGCTCCCTGATGTTTTGGGAACTACATTTCCCATGTGGCTCAGTCAGCCTAATGAGTGACTGAGCATCCTGGGAGATGTAGTTCCCAAAACATCAGGGAGCCAAGGTTGCTGACCCCTGATAGACTAATAATCTTGACTTAAATCTATAACACTAGGGCTATAATTGCAAACAGTCTTTTCTCATTCTTTTATATTCAATGATTTGTTTTTATTGTAGGTTGTTGTCAATTGGGATTTTGCAGAACTCAGTCAACGGGACCATGCTATGTTGGAATTTGCCTTAAAAATTGCCAAGCCTGAGAAAATCACTGACGTCCACTTCCAGAAGCTGGAAGAGCATGGTTTCGACCGTGAAGATGCATGGGATATTGCCATGTTGACAGCTTTTTCTGCCATGGCCAATCGTATTGCATACTTTTTGGACTTGAGACCCAATGTGGAATATTTTACACTTGGAAGAGGCCACAAGGTGAGATTCTGTAAGGGTCTTGCTTAGGGCTTCAACTAACGATTACTTTCATAATTAGTTGGCCGATTATTTTTTCAATTAAACGGGAAAAAATAATTGTTTACTTAAAAAATAAAAATAAACCCCTACCTCGCCCCCTCCTTTTATTCGTAAGCAATCTGCTTAGTGTACATAACTTTCGTACGTATATACGCGAATTGCATACTTTTCAGACAGGGTACATGAGTACCTCGTCAGTGATGGATTGATGCTGCGTATGCAGCTTAAACCCATGTCTGCTTTCTCCCAAAATGAACACTGCTATGAGCCCTCAGACATGTCAGCACAAAAGCAGGATGAGAAGGGGGAGCACTTCACGCAGCCTGACCACTTTAATAAACTAAAGTGGTCAGGGTTCGTAGAGTGTCCCTTTTCAATAATTTCATAAACAAATTGAGTGGGAAGAGGGTCCGGACGTGGAAGAGAGTGAGTTTGGGGAAGGAACTTTACACGAGTATGAGAGGGAGTGGGTTTGGGCAAAAGACCGGACCTGACCGATTAGTTGTTTCAGTCCTAGTCTTGCTAACCTAAGACCTTGAGAGGCAGGAGCTCATGGGAAACAGTGGAGCTGTAAGCATCAGATCAATGGGGTAATCTAAAAATTCAGGGTCAAAATACTTACAATGGTCAGGGGCAGGTGGCAGACAGCCATGGTCAAGGAAACAATCTAAGGCAGGAATCTCAAACTCTGCTCTCAAATGTTTATAGACTACAAGTCCCAGAATTCTTTGATTGCAATAAATGGCAAGAGGATCATGGGAGGTGTAGTTCAGAAACATCTAGGGCCCTATCACCTCCTTAACACTAGCACTCACATATGTTAAGTGAGGTAATAGTGGAACGCCCAGATCAGATGCCGATCGCTAACGTTAGCACATCGGTTATAGCACTTTCTAGCACCAGCTTACTGTACTTTGCGCTCCCTATAATTAACTTGGTGAGCGCAATGAGTAAGAAGAGAATAATTAGCGTTAGTCCTAACGCTAATTACGGACCGCTGCGGCTAACTGAAAAGCCACAGCTCTAAGCTAGTGCTAACTGATTCCGCTTCTGCGAAATCAGTCAGCACCAGCTGGAAAGCCCTCCCCAAAATCAGATACTTATCTCTCATTCCGTGGGGAGAACGGCGGCCGATCCACCACATCTGGACGCCGAGAGCAGAGTGAGACTGGGGACAAATTGTCCGGGTCTCCCTCCATAATCACTACGCAGACCCGCATGATCTCGCGACAGCGAGATCTTGCCGATGACCTGACCCAGCAGCACAACCCTCCACGGAGTCCTATGGACTCCAGGAGGGGATACTTAGGGGCCGTTACGGGGCAAGCTGCTGAATTCAGCGCCTGCCTCGTAATCTGCTTGTAAAATAGGGACGCCAAGGGAAAATTCTTCCCCTTAACGTCCCCGTTTTAGCTCAAGGGACATAATAGTGCCCCTAGGGGTCCAGAGTTTGAGATCCCTGATCTAAAGGATCAAAAAACATTGGAAACAACATGGAAGAAATCACATGAAATATAGCTTAGACGTGGAAACTACAAATGAACATGGAGTATAGGGTAGACCAACATATTTAGTGGTGATGACAGAAGCACAGCCCCTCAGTCAATGACACCAGAATGCAAAATGAGGGTATCAGGAATTGCTGATGGTAAAGCCTCCTAAATAACCACATTAAGATGCAAACTAGCACATCGGAGGCAGGCGCTGTATAGATAAATGTTAGGAGTGACACCAAGACCAGCATCCACAGTTGTGTATAGCTCATGCTCAGAATGTGTGCATCCAGTGTACCACCAAGTGACATAGCACAGCTTCATTCATGCAGGTGCTTGAGGACACCAACTTATTGATGGTGGCTGGTCAGGTAGGAGTCATGCCAGTCATAAAGCTGCATTCAGGGAACATTGGTTGTCAACATCAAAAAGAGTGTCTTAATGGTACAATAATCAAATTTACATTAAATAAATTTAAGTGCTATAATATATTGGTGATCCTGTTACATAAAGCGGCAGTGCACATGCAAGTGCAAAAAATAAAAACTACATATCGGTAATATAATAACCAATAAAGTCCTTCCAAGATCCTCCCTGGTACAAAATTGATGTACAGATGCCCAAAAGCGAAACTGGATGTATATGCTCTGTGCTATGCACTGAAGTAGTTTAGAGCCCAAATGACCGGCTCTGGTAGTACATGTATCTGGTCAAATACAGGGTGACGCAGCCCCTTCAATATCGCAGTGTCCTCAAAATTGGGGAAATGGAGATGGCGCTCCCATAGCGTAACACATGATTACACTGTGCAAGGTGATGATAGTGGAAATAAACTCACACTTGGTGGAACCTCCTTTGTATTAAGCTTTGTATTAAGCATGTATTCACAGCATGCAACACTTTTATTTAGGTAAGTATCCAACCATTCCAAACATCGTCAGTTAACAGGAGCACTCCCTCATATACTGGGGGAACAGACCCCTATTTCAGTCGTATTTGAAATTCACGAAAAATATATACTTTTATATAAATATAATAATATAAATTATATATATATATTATTTTTTTTATTCATAAAAACAAATATTCATAGCAAACATTTATTTTTAATTATTAGTCTGTAGAGAAAAATATGGAGATTTCACTTTATGTGAAAGTATCTCAATTTTGATAAAAAAACGAGAGCCAGCACTGTGCTGAAAAGGTAAGATTTAAAATAATCTCAAAGGTTAAAATGGGTGGTGGAATACAGAGGGGGCCAGGATATTAAACCACTCCATTTTCACCCTAGTGTTCATTTAAGTATGAAATGAGTGACAAGATGCAATATCGTGCTGAACTTTAAGATAAATAATAAACACAATAATAAACTACATAAAAAGGTCATTACTTTTAACATGACAAATCCCCTCATAACCTCATCTTTCTAGCACTGGTAAATGGATGTAATAAAACCATTAGTGAGTTTGGAAAGGTATCTCTAGAATATAGGAATGTAGGTTAAACAGAAGGCATGACCTTGAATAGTGTCTCTGCCTCCATTCCATCAGCAATAATATGGTGGGGTCAATATTACTCCACCTTCAAGGCAGATCTTTAGTGATGCATTTCAATTTAGGGTGTCTTCTTGACAGGCTGACTACCTGCCGCACTGGCCATATTTTATTTCACATTTGAGAATGTTGTGTATTTTCAAGCAACTAAACAATGCAAGCCAAGAAATCCTCTACTCAATTACATTACATATTAAAAGGACACTTGTCGTCATGACCATTTCATGTAATTTAAATGTTCATGTGTGACTGAATGTCCTCCAGTCTTCCACCCCATCCCACGGGTGTCCTCGAAGGCTGACTCTGCCCTTTGTGTGTGAGGGATCCCCCCCCCCATGCAGAAAGCTGTAAATAAGTTTTCACTTATCAGCCTTCTGTGATTTAGGCCAGGAACGTACCACTTAGTACATTCCCGACTAGCCAATGGGTTTCTGTGCACTAGCATTGACAGCCATTGGATTGGTTGGACACTTACAAAGTATCCCTTTAATATATACAGTATGGTTTCAGGAATAGTTCTACAGTAAAAGTTGTTTCATGAAACCAAATACATATGATGCTGTTTTCCAGTGAGTCGTATTCATGATGAGAGTGGACACCAAGCAGTATCCCAAGAGAGAATTTCTGATTTCCATGGTCAATCCATTTATGATGCTTACTCGACTTCTGATTATGAGCAGATGGAGCCACTGGCATAGAGATATAGAAATCGAATTATTAAGTTGTTTTTATGATAACACCTGTTAATGTATTGATTTGTAACTTAGCGCACTTCATTGAACATAATTTTATGCAGCAGATATCACACTCAAAAATCTTTGATTTCTACAGCAAATAAAAGAATAGTAGCGAGGATTCGTTTCATTTATTTATTTTTAATATTAACTTTTTCAGAAATGTATATAAGAAACATATCAGATATCAGATCTATTATTGTCACCATTATTCTATGATATTCAGTAATTCATAGCATGTAAAATTAATTTTCCACACTTTATCATCCAAACCGTTCAGTATTATTCAGAGAAAGGTGAAAACCAGGAGAACTGTCAGGAGAAGAGAACAATCTAGACCTAATAGCCGATTTGGAAAGTGAGATAAATGGGAGAATTTTTCTGGTTTGGCTATTCTTCTGACCTAGATTTTTCACTTATCCAGTTATTCTCCTGAGTTTCACCTTTCTTTGAATAGACCTGTATGTCTAATTAGTGTTCAAGCAGTAGGTGAAAGTCTAGATAGCTTCCATAATATCTTTCATTATAAGTTTAAAGTGCAAAACATAAAAAAGTATGTCTCACCTATCAATTTGCCCTAGAGGACCGCTCTTTCTTTTTGCTGACTTTTCCTCACAGTTTCAACTCGTGCAGCCAATATACAATTTGCCTCCGTTTGTGGTGCAGCAGTTGCCTGCATCACAGCTTTCACCAGGTCCTCCGTCACAGCATCTAAATGAGGAGAAACAGCTTCCACGTCCCTTCTGGTTAGCAACCAGGCACACACTTTTTTTTCCTTTATTTTATTTATTTATTTGCAAAGTATTTTACCAGGTAGGATACATTGAGATTTCTCTTGTTGTTTTCAAGTATGTCCTTTGCAACAGCAGCGTGCTGATTAGGCTCTCAGCAGTTCACCAGGAATCTTCACCAGGCACTTTTCCAAACTTCCATGCCCAAAGACCTCTTCTGCGCTAATTGTCCGCATTCTCCAAAATATGTCATAGGGGGTGCTAAAGCACCTTTAGGGCAAATTATGGCACAGAAAAACAATCTATTTATATAGCTTATTGTTTGCTGCAGTGCAGAAATAAAACTAACAAAATCGAACAGAAAACAAAACCTAACTCGTCTGAGTGCTGACTAAACAATAATGCGTCCCTCACTACCTTGGGAAAATAACCAAAAGAAATACCAGCTTTTGAAGTCCTTCTATTGAGCTGCCAGCCTCAGAGCTCCACCGTTCTGTCACATTTGCCCCCCCTCAGGAGCTAAAGAAGGGTCCTTTGTGCTGTGTGTTTTAGTAAGCCCTTCAGGCAGGTATGTGTCTTTCTGCATTATGCAGAACCCTGGACACAGGATACAATAGAACCAGAGGAAACAGGACAGTATACACACACACGAGGAAAGTCCTGCACTGGGGTAAGGTCCTTGTATGGCCTTCTGTCTATACAGAGTACAGGGTGGGAAATACACACAATAAATAACAGGGGTTAACCAGAAATGACAGGAATATCTAGCAACAACAGTTCTAACTAGAACGAGATCATTGAGGTGGTCTCTATAGTCCAAAGCAAAAAGCTGCTGCACTAGATACACTCAAATACAGAATATACAGAACAGAAAACATGAACCAGAATATCGATATACAGAGTCAGGGGTTAATTACCAGAAACATCAGAATACATAGCCATAAGTCAGGAACCAGGATATCAATATACAGTACCAGGGATATATCGCAAGAAACGTCAGGATACAAAGCCAGGAGTCAGATACCAGAAAAATCTAAATACACAATGCAAGGACACAGCAGAGAAGATCTATACTGGATCAAAGAACTAGTGCACTGCTGGCCATATATAAAGGGCAGTGCAGGTCATGTGACCACAGGTCTAATCAGACACTGAGACTCCAGGGGCGGGGAACCAAAACAGATTAACCCCAAAAACCACGAGGGCTGAGAAGAGCTCTCAGCACCAGGGGGACTGGCTGCGCTGGGAAAACGTAAGACTCTGTGTGTTTGCGTCTCTCTCAATCTCCTTACTTCCTCTCACTGGTTCCTCACACCCAGGAAACATTAAGGGCATTTAATTAGCAGGTGGGGAAACCTTGCAGCTCAGGGGAACAATTTAAAACACATTTATCCTCCTGGATTCAAACAGCCATATGCCCTCTCAAATACACAGGGGGAATGTACACACCATTGCACACAATTCTCCTCACCTTAACACTAGCAGGGTAATTCAAAGAGATCCGAATTGCTGGAGAAAGGTAACCGAATGCTGAAATTCAGCGTTCGGTTACCTTTCTTGGCCATTCGGCTATCCAGAGAGCAGGCAATTCGCCAAATCCTGGCGAATTGCCTGCACATACGGTGTCTGTTCGATGCCTGTTTGAGGGCAGTGAAATCCCCATGAAAAAGCACTGCTTCGGCTATTCAGAGAACACAAACCAGCAGTGAAAGGTTCCTGAAATGCCCTGCCATTCGGTGGTTTAATTCGGCAGGTTTATTCAGGTGAATCCCATAGGCTTTAATGTTTTGAGAAAGGATTTTACCAGGAAGGATACATTAAGATTTCTCTTGTTTTCAAGTATGTCCTGGGTGGCGAGTATGTACCGTTAGGTGTCTTGCCAAGGACACTTACTGGAGAGGTTGCTCGCTGGGATCAAACCCATGACTCCACAGGCTCTCTCCATGCAGAGCAGTGACATTACCTCTACTCCACCCAGCCGGTACAATGTTATAAATATTCCCGTTTTAATTCAATATCTAATAAACCGTTCATTATAAAATTCTGCAGTAAAGAGTTTCTTTATTTATAGATTTTTTTGGATATTTTAAGCATTTTTCTGTTTTGTTTCTTTTTTAAATTTACTTATTTTTTCTGTAACAGCCCTTTTTATTATCATTCCTTGGACCTCATATGTAAATTTCAGACATTTTCACTCAGTAGTTTCTTTGCAAACAGCGTTTCACTTTTTAAACATTCAAGCAAACTGTTTTGCTAATTTATTCACTGCCTTCGTCTGCAGTGTCGGCTTTTTCCGGAGGCTGCGCTGCGTGTGATCGGCTCCTGCTCGGGTTTCGTCGGGTTTGCGGCAGCTTTTCCCTGTGCTTCGATGGCCCTGTGGTGCTCGCTGAATACACTGCAGGGTCGCCAAAATGGGATTGCCGACTCGGCCCGAAATGAAGAGAAGGAAAAGTCACCGAACATGCGGTGACTTTTCGATTCTCTTTGAATATCCCATATAATTTATTCAGTGAAAGAATGGTGTCTAGTGAACAATCATGTAACACTTCAATGTACTTGAACCCAGGACATACTTGAAAACGAGAGAAATCTCAATGTATCCTTCCTGGTAAAATCCTTTATAAATAAATCCCATTTGTGGGTCAGCAACCCATCATCTTGGTAGTTTTTGTCTCTATGAGGGGCTGAGGGCTCAGGTGTTTTTAGCATGTGTGGCTTACTACTCAATTTACTTGTGCCCATTTAAATACAAAGGAGCCCAAAAAAATTTATACATTCTTCAACAGTGGTTATCTATACCCTTTTTTAAAACCCGTTGAATTATGGCAGCAATGTGTAGTATTTTGTTTCCTTTAAGCTATCAGTCGCACCATTGTTGATAACATCATGTGACCGTCACATATTCGTGATGAGGTTGAAACCAATGGCTCTGTGTGTGATGTGCACAAGCAAAGATCTGGGAGGTGTCACACAGCAACAAGTCCTGCTTCCTCGGATGCGATGTTGCAAAAGTTTACACTTTCAATGCAAAAGTCTCTGTCAAACAATGTGCACGTGAGACAGGAATTAGCAGATCAAGCATACAACTTATTCTGAAGAGAGCACATTGGAAATTTTACATCCTGAGACTGTTACATGTCATGATTGAAGATGATGCTGACCGGAGAATGGAGTACTGTGAGTGATTTCAACAAATGGTACATAAAGAGGAGGACTTTGCACAGAAAATATTGTGGTTTGATGAAGTGCATTTTAAACTAAATGGTACAGTAAACTCTCATAATTGTGTTTATTGGGCACCAGAAAATCTACACATTCATGTGGACAAAGCGGTCGATTTACTGGGCTCAGCGTCTGGTGAGGACTGTCATCCAAGGGTTTAATTGGACCATTCATTTTTAAAGGCTCGGTCACTGGTCCAGTGTACCTCAACATGCTTCACACATCCCTTTTACCAGCCATTCATGCGCTTTATGTGGATGAGCAATTTTACTTCCAGCAAGATAGCGCACCACATCACTATCATCAATACGTAAGAGCTATCATGAAAATGTAAGATGTCTCGATGACATTCTGCCTGGTTGTTGGATAGGACACAGAGGTGCTGTTGATTTCCCTACAAGTTCGCCGGACTTAACATGCCTCAATTTCTATTTGTGGGGAACACTAAAGAATTTGGTATACTGTAGAAAACCACCTGCGCTGGCTGCACTATGGGAAAAAATTGAAATATCATGCAGAGCAATCCCTGTGAACACTCTAGTCAATGTTGTTCATGCAGTAGTGCGCCAAAATCAAAAGTGTCTGGATGCTAATGGTGACCATTTTGAGAACCTAATGTGATTGCATAATTCAAACATGACTTACAGCTGCCCTTTGATGTTTTTGGTAAATCTAGTAATAAAACGGTTATGCATATGTTTTTCATGTTTCAGTGTGTATACATTTTTTGGAGCCCCTCTGTATATATTGAATGTAATGGGAGTCCTGTGAGCCCCTAGATCTAGTGTTGCTTCATCCCAAGACTGATGTAAATTCTGCAGTGTCATGAGATAAATTGGGGTTCAGTTTCTGTCTGACCTTGTATTGTCATGATTGTCCATTGTGACATGAACTTTCCATACTTTTCTTCTTGTAATATGTAAAGATAATTATTGCTAGTGTAGCGCTCACTCCCGGAGGAGCCGTTGAATAAACCTCGGGTTAGTCTCACTGCACTAGGAAATAACTATACACCAGCACTGTTGTAGATTTTTATATATTATATTCTTTACTGATCCCAATAAAGCAGCATATAATACGCATATACGGTATTTGAATGACAAGAATTCGTAACGCGGGAAAAACACGCGGCGGTAAAAGAAACGGTTAACCCCCCCCCCCAGTTCTGGAGTGTAAGTCCCGTGAATAATAGCTCAAAAATATATATGTGTGTTGTCTAGGGTACCCGGGTACTGTATTCAACTGGCCAGTGAATGAAACAAAACAATCTTCGACTAGTCACCATTGGGGCCCTTAAAGGAACAACACGTGCGCAATGTTCTGCGTTTTCACCAGGCCGAAGCCTTCTCACCCATCCGGTGTAACCGCTTGTCCTGGACTGATGAACGCTGAAGAAAAGGGATCTCTCTCTCGCTGCCACTTGGAACTCGATGCTGTTAACACCTGCACTCCTGATCGGGTTCTCCTCCGCCAGGACACGAAAACATAGGCTGCCAGCACTCCTCTCCAGTTTGCAGCTTCTCCTCACACGATGTCCCTCTTCTCCCAAAACCGCACTTTGTCACGAACAGTTCAGCGTAGCACACTCTGTACTCTCAACGCTCAGAGAACAGCACGATCTTTAACAGGACTGTAGTAACTTCCACACTCCGGCCTGGTTTCAAACCCTAACAGCCCCAGTGTGCATCCTACATCTCTCGTTGCTCTGCTTACACTGCTTCTGCCTTGCACGAGGCTGCTGATCTCTTTCCTCTTCCTGTACCACCCCCTTCCTGTCCCCACGCAAAGGATCATGGTACATGTAGTTCTGTTTTGTACAGCATAGTCTAGCAATGTCTCCGTCTCCCTCTGGTGGCAGCAATAGTTCAATGCACCAGAATACAGTGTTTTTAAAGCAGCGCTACACTAGTAATTTTTTATTTTTTTTTGCAAAACTCAGCATTTCCAAAAACCAAGTTTATTTTTGCACATAGTTTGTAATAATAGGCGACACTCCACGTCTCTGACCCTCCTCCTTTTCAAAAGAATGCAAGGATAAGAGGAGAGTCAGACAAAAAAAGTAGCTATATTCAGGAACAAATTAGCCCCCCGTATCAATTTTTTTTTAATAAGAGTCTAAAACTCTGTTTCTTAGATCATTTGCTGTTTGTGTTGGGGTGGGGCCACCATTCGCACTGCGGGATGAGGGTTGACCATCTGATTTTAGGGCGGAGGGGTCCAGCTGCTGCTGACTGATTCTGCAGAAGTGGAATCAGTTAGCACCATCTTAGGCCGGGTGCACACGGGACGTTTTCTTGTACGCACATTACGTGCATTAAAGAAAACCGGCATCGCACTCGACGCCCGCCCATGCCCCCTCGCGCGATCCTCGTTGATGCACATCCTAGCACATCGACAGTGATGATGCGCTAGGATTCGCATCGATGGGGCTCCGCGATCCTCCTATGAAGGGGGGTGGGCGGGCGTTGAGTGCGATGCCGGTTTTCTTTAACGCACGTAATGTGCGTTAAAGAAAACGTCCCGTGTGCACCCGGCCTTAGTGCTGTGGCTAACGTTTTAGTTAACCATAGTGGTGCGTAATTAGTGTTAGGACTTTGTAATCCTAACGCTAATTACTCTTTGTGCGCCCCATGTTAAGTAAAGGGAGCGCAAAGTACAGTAAGCATGCGCTAGAACGCAATATTTCCGAAGCACTAACGGATTTTTTAACCCACTATTGTTTGGGATGTGGCTAGCCTGCAATAACCTCTTTTAACTGAGTGCTCACATACATGAGCGTTGACGCTAACGTTAAGGAGGTAATAGAGCCAACAGTATAAAATATTAAAATAAATAATATACAATATTAAAATAATTTAATTTAATTTAAATAAATTAAATATTAAGATAAATATACAAAATGATTATCAGGGTTATTCAAAGAGAAAAGTCACCGTACGTTCGGTGACCTTTCGTTTGCTTCAATTCGGCGCGCTTTGGCGATCCTATTTCAGCGACCCTGCGGTGTATTCAGCAAGCACCACAGGGTCCCTGAAGTGCAAGGAAAACCTGCCGCCTACCCGACGAACACTCACTAAAACCTGCAACACAGCTGGATTAACCCCGCCGAATACACCGAGCAGCCACCGATCACAGTGCAGAGCAGCTGCTGGAAAAAGCCGACACCGCAGACGAATGGAGTAAAAAAAACAAAACCAGTATGCTTGAATGTTTGAAAAGTGAAACGCTGTTTGCAAAGAAACTACTGAACAAAAATGTCTGAAATTTACATATAAGATCCTATGAATGATAATAAAAAGGGCTGTTACAGAAAAAAGAAAAAATGATTAAAAAAATTCGCAAAAAATCCTGAAAAATGCCTAAAAGATCCTAAAAAAAAATCAATCTATAAATGAAGAGACTTTATACTGCAGAATATTATAATCAATGGTTTATTAGATCTTGAATTAAAATGGGAATATTTTTAACACTGAAGCCTATGGGATTCGTCCGAATAAATCTGCCACATGAAACCACCGAACAGGGCAATTCGGCAACTTATCACTGCTGGTTTTTGTTCTCTGAATAGACGAAGCATTGCTTGACTATGGGGGTTTCACTGTCCTCGAACAGGCACCGTATGTGCAGGCAATTTGCCAGGATTTGGCGAACTGCCTGCTCTTTGAATAGCCTAATGGCCAGGAAAGGTAACCGTACGCTGAATTTCACTGTTCGGTTACCTTTCTGCCACAATTCAGATCTTTTTGAATAACCCTGTATATTAACTTAATTTATATTAAAAAAATATATACTTGTTATCTTTCCTAACTATTTTTGCTGTTTAGGGGGCTGAATTCCTTTGTCCAGTGGAAGAGCCTAGCCAAGGCCCCAGTGGCTGTGCGGCCCAGGCAAGACCCGGCCTACCGTGCAGCCCAGGCGAGGCCCTGGCCAGCCGTTTGGCCCAGACGAGGTCCCGTCCCCTACCCAACACGCCCAGCCGGCTGTGTGGCCCAGGCGGCTAATTGTGCCCCCTCTCAGGGGCCCAGGTGCAGTGACACTCACTGCACCCCTGGTATTAGTTAGACCCCTGTCTGCATGCGCACTGACTCACTGAGCACAAGCTAAAACAAGGGAGTTATACCATGTCTGTGCCCTATGAGGGTGCAGACTGCATTGCTCACCCACAGGACCACCAGGGACACAACAAAGGCTTCCCCTGAAGATGGCTCTATACCATCTTTCTCCAATGATGGCATGTCCAAGGTGATCTCGAACCATTACTTTTATTATTTTAGGTCGAAAGTGTTCCTTTAATATAGTCCGTTTTGCACGCCACTGGTAAACAATATACTAACTTTACACGATAATTCTCAAATATTGTGAACTGTGCCTAATAACCTATACTAGTATCCCAGTAAAGGATATTGATTCTGTTTGTGTAATGAAACTGTTTCAAGGATACTTACTCTATAAATGCTTTGCCATCATGAGACTTGTGTTTGCAGCGTCAAACCATGACACCTCATGTAATGTTTTGTTAAACACGAAGGTTCACCTGATGGATCATAAGAAACACACCTTATTGATAATATGCCTTGCACAAACATAATGCTAAGGGCTCTATTTGCTAACAAATTAACACTCTATTTGAGTCACAAATTGCTTCCAACTACATAGGCTAAAATGCTTATGGTCTTGCTGGAAAATTGAATAATGAAACACTAGCCAGCTTAGTGAAAATAGCCAATGATTCCTAAAGGCCCCGTTCACACCTGAGCCTATTTCATAAGCTCATTTTTTCCCGGTGTGTCCTCAAAGTGTCATCCGTGCGTTTTCGATAACGAAACGTTTTTGCAAACGCCGATAACAGCGCATTCACGTTCATGTCTATGGCCGCGAACATACTGTAATACACGCCAAAGAAACTCCTCTACTTCTTGGGGCGTAGGGCGTTTTAAAGCACGTTCCTACGTGCTGTAAAACGCCCAGGTGTTAACGGGGTCTAAGTGATTGACGCTGCGTTGGGAGCTCGACAAAGTCTATCAAAAAGCCTTGGACTGTGGATAAAATGCAAGCATCAGTTGATAGACGCACCCAATTGGGAGCGAAAGCCAGACTGGAATGGATCAAGCAGAGAATTAGCAAGGAGAAAATTGGTGCGCTGGTTATAGACCAGTCGTTCTAGAATTTTGGAGGCGAAGGGGAGTAATGAGATAGGACGGTAGTTCGAAAGGGAGGTAGGATCAAGAGACGGCTTCTTTAGAATGGGGGTATTCAGAGCACATTTGAATACAGAGGGGAAGACTCCAGAGGAGAGGGAGAGGTTAAATATCAGTCAGTGCATGGACAATGACTGGTAGAACAGACCGAGTAAGATGCAAGTGGATGGGGTCAAGTGAGCATGTGGTCCGGCATGAGGACATGAGAACTTTTGAGACATCCTCTTCTGAGACTGGAGAAAAGGAAGACATAGTAAAAGAGGGGGCTGAGAGTGAGGGAGTCAATGGGGTTGAATAGTTAATGGAGGACTGCAGTAAAGAAATCTCTAGTTTAAGTTTAGTGTTCCTATCGGTGAAGAAGTTAGCAAAGCTGACAGCAGTGAGGTCTGTGGAGGGTTGAGTGGAAGCGGGGCGCATCAACAGATTAAAAGGTATGAAACAGACATCTGGAATCATGAGAAAAAGATGAGATAAGAGAGAAGTAAGTTTGTTTAGCGATGGCTAAAGCGAGACTGTAGGAACGGAGCATGAATTTGTAATGCAGGAAGTCAGCCCAAGTGTGAGACTTCCTCCAACGGTGTTCAGCTGCCCTGGAACATCGCCGAAGATACATTGTGATTTTATTGTGCCTTGGTTGGCAGTTAGGTCTGCATGTGGGACGCAAAGAGGGTGGAGCGAAGTCGTCAAGTGAAGTGGATATGGAGATCGGAAGAAGAAGAGGATTGATAGAGGTGGAAAGTAGCTTAGGATTCAGGGCACCAAGTTGCCTTCTAGGTAGAAGAAGAGTGGGGGTAGAAGCAGGAGGCTGGGTTGGCGGCAGGACAAGTTTCCAGGTAAGGAGGTGATGATCGGAAAGAGAGAGTGGAGTGTATGAATAGTTGGAAATAGTACAGAGACTGTAGAAAATAAGGTCCAGGGTGTGGCCAGCTTGGTGGGTGGGAAACTTCGACCACTGTGTAAGGCCCAAGGAAGAGGTGATAGAGAGCAATTTGGAGGTGAGGGGGTTGGAGAGCGAGCCAATGTTAAAGTCTCCAAGGATGAGAGAAAGAATGTCAGATGAGAGAAAGTGAGGAAGCCAGGCTGAAAAATGTTCCAGAAAAGGTCCAGGAGAGCCAGGTGGGTGTTAGATTACTGCAATACGTAGGGGTGTGGGGCGGAAGAGGTGGGTGACATGGACTTCGAAGGAGGGGAATAGGAGGGAGGGTATGGGAGGAATAGGCTGGAAAGTGCAGGTTGGAGAGAGTAGAAAACCCACGTCCCCACCCTTGCGGTTCCCGGATTTTCGTGTGGGACAGTTGGAAATGGCCGTAGGCTATGGAGGCAGGGGTAGCAGTGTCGGAAGAGGAGAGCCAGGTTTCGGTGAGAGCTAGGAGGTGGAGGGAACGAGAGATAAAAAAGGTTGTGAATAAAGGAAGATTTGGAGAGGCTGCAAGCAGCAGCTAATGATTGAAGTGTTTCCAAGCAGTGTTCTATTGTATGACATGTTTCCATGCAGTGTGCTACTAAACTGGAATGTCACATAACACACTGCAAGGCATCACTCATTGTCACACTACAAACATGACGCACAGCAAGGGAATGGCACTCATTAGCACACTATAGTACATGTACCTCTGTAGTATGCTAATGAGTGACGTGTTCCCTTGCAGTGTGTTGTGTGAGATGTACATTATCACACTGCGTGGAAACATGTCAAACAACACACTGCAAGGGAACATTTCACGCATTAGCACACTACAGACTCTGTAGTACAGAGTGACATGTACTTCTGTAGTGTGTTAATGAGTGACATTTCCTTGCAGTGTGTTGTGTAACATGTGCCTCTAATGACATGCACTTGTGCCAATGATTGACATTCCCTTGTTGTGTGGCATGTAGCACACCGCATGAAAACATGTTACACAATAGCACACTGCAAGGAAACTCTTCACTCATTAGCACACTACAAATGTACATGTCACTCTGTAGTGTGCTAATGAGTGACTTGTTCCTTTGCAGTGTGCTGGTGTGAGATGTTTCCATGCGGTGTGTTACCAAGGTACATGTCACACAGCACACCGCATGGAAACTTTTCGCTCATAGAACACTACATACTGACATGTACAGGTACCTTTGCAGTGTGTTGTGTGACATGTACCTGTGTAGTGTGCTAATGAGTTATGGGTAAATAAGGGCTAGATTACATTACATTAAAACTTTAAAATTGCACTGGTTAAATTTTCAACTGTAGATAGTTTAAGATTCAGCAAGAACAATTTTAAAGTTTACCAATCTAATAATCTAGCCCTAAATTAATGCTACAACAGATAAACCAAATATGTAAACCACTGTACTTACCTAGAAATGAAGCAGTATTTTCTCCACCAACAGAAGCTACAAAAAAAGAAAACAAAGCTCAATAAACTAACTAAATTACAATAGAAATAATATAAACCTCTGAATTTACCAGATGGTGAAACACTATTTTCTCCTTTCGTTTACTCTGCTCACAAACACCTTTCGACTTTGCCTTCAGGCCTGTCGCTCTCTCCAACTTCACTCTTGCCTTTTCCCACACTTTCAGTTATATCCGGCAGAAGGTGATTGTTGTAGCATTCTATACAGCCGCAAACTGTTATGTGGCAGTAACGCCAATAGGGCTGCGTATCTTCACTGGTCTCACGATTCGATTACAATTATCCTGTCAACGATTCAATTCCACGATTACTGCCCGATGTGCCCCTGGTTTTAGACTCAGATTCAAACATATACGCTCACAGATACAAACACTCACTGATTATTAATTTGTAGTCCCCCTTCTGTGCACCTTTTTAAATTGTGTTACTCTACTCCTTTCATTCTTTTCCTCCCCTTCTCATGTCCATTTTCTCCCCTTCCCTTCTTTCCATGTAAATACTCCCCCCTCCAAGTCCATTTCTATCTTTTTTCATGTCCCTGTCCATTTTCATGTCCATCTTTCTCCATCCTTTCAATGTCCAGTCCAGCCCCCCTTTATCATGTCCATCCCCTTCTTTTTTCAGTCAATTTCACCTCCTCCATGAGGTGTTCATCCCACCTCTTGTGTTCATCCCCCTCCTTTTGTGTTCATTTCCTTCTTTTATGATCATTTCTCCCCCTTCTCCTTTTGTGGTAATTCCCCCCTCCTTTCGTGTTCACCATAGGACTCCATTGAGTTTCCAAGCAAGAGCTTTGCAAGAACTCTTAAAGAAGATCTCACACGACACAAGGTCTGGCGGAAGGAGACTGGGAAACTATTTTTCCTCAGTCTCCTGATTACGCAGAAAATAGACGGTGGATCGTGTCAGGTATATTATAAGAAAAATTAAAAATGGATGCCTGTAGCCATCTTGTTTAATCACATATCTATATTTTTATATTTTATATTTTTAACCTTTATCCTAGTTTTAGAAATGGACTGAGATTTTTTTTTATTATGAGTTCATTGCAAGGTGAACAATAAGAGTTGTGTGTAGACTATAATCACAAGAGATAGTGTTTTTATATGATATAGGGCTGAGCCTAGTGCCAGACACGACATATATGATATAAGGATGTTTGTTCTTGAATTAAAGATATTTTCTTTCAATAAGGTAAAACATCATTGCTAACTACAAAAATATATTCTTATAATCAATGTACAGTATATATTCTATATTAGGAACACAGTAAAATGGTGTATTAAGAAATATTTTGAGTGTAGAACTATAGAACAGTATAATTACTGAAGGATAGAAATAAGTTGTTTAACTGATGAATAGAAGTGTTCTGTCGATTAAATGGAAAAGGAATGTGTAACTGATAAGACAATTTTGAAGTGGCTAGGAGAGAAAAATATTAAATCAAAAATGATGGGAGAGACGGTCTGTCTGGGACTAAATGAGGGTTTCTTTGTTAAATTTGATGAATTGAGAATGATCTATGAACTCTGTCATATGACTCAAAAGATCGAATTAAAATATTACTAATTAATTTGAAAATCAACACTGCCATCGTGTGGTGTAGTAAAGGGTGACATTTTAAAGAATAAAATGGAGGTCCCCATAAAGAAACATATGTAAATTAGGAGATAGATAAGTGAGTGGTGTGGAATCTACTATAACTGGCCATGTACTGTTTGTTGCAAGCATTCAGATCATCTCAGGACACGACACACAATGCATTGATTCCAGGACATTACACCTCATTTACCACACCTAATGTAAGGGAGCTGGTTCCGGGGTGGCAGGTTTGAGCCCAATGTGCAATGATAGAATGTAGAAAGACGTATATAAACAAAAGGGGTTTATTAGGAGTAAAGCATAAAAGGCAGTAAACAATTATGATGTAGCTGGGTAATACTGATAGGAAGGGAAAACACTGTATAAATAATAATCAGCAATAAGATTAACTAAAAGGCAAGCTGAGAGAAAAGGTAGACAAAGGAGCAATACTAAACTATACTACTTACATATAAAGAAAACAAGAGTAGATAGAAATTAGAGGGGGCGTGGCTTGCGCGCCGAAAGTAATGGCCGCCTGACTCCGGAGCTCCGCCGAGATCGCCCGCTCTGCACCCTCCGCACCCCATCCACCACGAGATGGGCAAGCCCCGCAAGCCGCCGACCACTCCTGGCCCCTCGGAGCCCGCCGGGGACCCGCAAAACTGCTCCATCAGGCAGTCTCTGACGCTGATCCCAGACTCAGTCTTGGCGCCATCTCGGGACAAAATGGTGGCGACCCCCGCCTCTTCGGCCCCCAGCTCCCCCACACATGCTGCAGACACCTAGGTCATGCCGCCGGAGCTCCACCATCTCCTCAGCTCCTTGCCCACCAAAATGGATTTGGCGGCCTCAACATCTAGCCTCCAGGAATCCCTGCTGACAGAGATCAGAGGCCTCAGGAAGGAACTTGGCAGCCTGCAAACCCGGGTTCAGCACGTGGAAACAGCACAGCCCACCACACTGAAATCACAACCTCCCACACCAATGCCCTGCAGTCTCAACATCACATTTTACAGACTATGACACGCCACCTGGAAGACCTAGAAAACAGAGGACGCAGGAATAACATTCGGGTAAGAGGCCTCCCTGAACTGGAACAATCCCCATCTGACCTGAAACGCACCCTACTCCGTTTATTTAACGGCCTACTACAACGAGACTCTGACACTGACATCGAATTTGAAAGACTTCACAGAGCTCTGCGCCCTAAAGGCCCTCCCTAAGGCCCGCGACGAGACGTGGTTTGCTGTCTTCTGCGACATCCCCTCAAAGAGGACATTATGGAGGCAGCCAGAGCATCTCGCACTGTAATGTTTGAAGACGCCAGTATCTCCTTATATCAGGATTTATCACCAGCGACCCTTCAATCCAGGCGCCTTTTACGCCCCCTCTCCGCGGCCTTGCAGGAACGACGCATCGTATACAAGTGGCTCTTCCCATTCGGACTACAGGTCCGCACCGAAAACGGTCCAGCTATCTTGCGTTCAGAACTTGACCTCCCGGTATTCCTGGAAGCCCTTTCATTGCCTAAAGACACCATACTTGCGTGGCCGGACCTGACAGGCATGTACGCCCCCTCATTTGGTGCGCCACCGCGATCTCAGAGGCCTCGCCGCCGCCGCTACTCCTCAACGCGGAATACTACACCCCATGATTCTCAAGATGGATGACTTACATCTGGCAACTACCCCTACAAATTCTGAGCAAAAGTAGAGGACGCCATCCCCAATAGCTCAAGAGACTGGAGATCCTGTGGCCAACGACACCAGTGGCTAGACCCAGAATCGGAGACCCCCGCACTTTTCAAGACCGCTGCTTGTACCATCTCACGCTGTCCAGCGATTCACAGCACATTCGACTTGACTCTGACATCTGCCGCTCGCTGAGGTACAAGGAAAGACACTCGTCTGAACAACGCTCTCGAAATACGTAAGTCTCCCTGATGATTACATTGCATGTCTCCCCCGTTTTTCTTTTTCTGGACTCTGGCCCGATTAACACTGAATAGACTGCGTGAGTAATGGACACGGCTTGCACACGCATCTCTCACGATGCAGACTCCTACCCAGGAGGAGACCAGCACAGCGCTACATGCCGAGGTCGGCGGCATGCTAATACTAAATGTAGAGCGGGCCTCTAGGCCCGAGTTTTTTCCTTCTTCTGGTTTACAGTTAACTGTTTAGATAATTGTTACGTTGATTGCATACGTCTGCATTTCCTATTTTGTAAACATGTTGCCCTCGGTTGTCGCTTGCTCCTGCCCCCGAGAACGTGCCTTTGTACAGAATAGTGCGACACGCACTTACCCCCGCATATTGCGGTAGTGCATTGTCTCACTTAGGCACACACTCTTCACCCCCCCCGAAACCCCCCTTTTTTTTATTCTCTTGTACGTCTACCCCCATTTCTAGTTGGTAACATGGCTACGGCACCTAGACCCATTAAGATCACCTCGATCAATGCCAAAGGACTGAACATCCCGGAGAAGAGGCATATGGCCCTCCGGGACTTCAGATCCACACACGCAGACGTGGTGCTCTTGCAAGAAACACATTTTGAAGCGAGTAAGGCACCACAAATGCGTGATCTAAAATACCCAGTCGGCTTTTTTAGTAATTCCACTGCTGGCAAAGTATGCGGCACGGCCGTTCTCCTCTCCAGGGACTTCCCCCTCACTGTCACAGGCACGGAACTGGATCAGGACGGCCGATACACTTTTGTAAAGGGGTTCCTAGGGGGACAATTTTATACCTTCGCCTCCATTTACTTGCCGAACATAAAACAACACAAGGTATTACGCTCTATGCTGCGTATTCTTGCTGATTTTCAGGAAGGAATCGTACTTATTGGAGGAGATATTAACCTCCCATTGGATTATTATTATTATTATTATTATTCTTTATTTATAAAGCGCCAGCATATTCCGCAGCGTTGTACAATAAGCACAGTATAGACAGGGTTACAATACATTGAACAACATTTGACAAACAGTACAGGAGGAGATGAGGGCCCTATTCCCGTAGGAACTCACAATCTGGGAGGGTTGGGGTTGGAAACAGGAGGAGAGGACTGTAAGGTGAGAGTGATTGATGGTTGCGTCAGAGAGTTGGGTGGTAGGCTTCCCTAAATAGGAATGTTTTCAGGGAGCGTTTGAAGGAAGAGAAGTTAGGGGAAAGTCTGACAGTACGAGGGAGAGCGTTCCAGAGAGTGGGGGCTGCGCGTGAGAAATCCTGCAGTCTATCATGGGAAGAGTGATGCGGGGAGAAGCTAGGCGCAGGTCACTGTTTGACTTAAGGAGCGGGCTGGGGTGTATTTGGTGATTAGTGAGGACAGGTAGTGGGGAGCTGAGTTAGTGAGGGTTTTGTAGGTAAGGATAAGGATTTTGAACTTAATTCTGCAGTGGATGGGGAGCCAGTGAAGGGACTCGCAGAGGGGAGCGGCAGAGACAGAGCGGCGGGTGAGGTGAATTAGCCTGGCGGAGGCGTTCAGGATGGATTGTGTAGGGGGGAGAGGCGGGACAGAGGGAGGCCAGATAAGAGATTATTGCAATAGTCGAGTCGGGAGATTACCAGGGCGTGTATGAGTTGTTTTGTGGTGACAGCGGTAAGAAATGGCCGAATTCTGGAAATATTACGCAGTTGGTATCGGCAGGAGGAGGAAAGAGACTTGATGTGGGGGATGAAGGAAAGAGCAGAGTCAAGTGTAACTCCAAGGCAGCGAACTTGGTTTGATGGGGAGATGGTGATACCCTCCACCGTGATAGAGAAGTCAGGAGGTGGGGAGGCATTGGGAGGGAGGAATAAGTAGGAGTTCAGTCTTTGACATGTTGATCTTTAGGTGGTGGGAGGCCATCCAGGAGGAGATGCCAGATAAACAGTCACTGACTTTTGAAAGGACAGGGGGAGAGAGATCAGGGGTAGAGAGGTAGATCTGAGTGTCATCAGCATAGAGGTGGTAATTAAAGCCAAAGCTGTTGATGATTTTGCCCAGGGAGGAGGTGTAGATGGAAAAGAGCAGAGGACCAGGGACAGAGCCTTGAGGTACACCAACAGATAGAGGCAATGAGGAGGAGGAGTTACCAGCAAAGGACACACAGAAGGACCTGTTGGATAAATAGGAGTCAACCCAAGCAAGTGCAGTGTCACCGAGACCCAGAGAGTTGAGGGTCTGTAGAAGGAGGGGGTGGTCAACAGTGTCAAAAGCAGCCGAGAGGTCAAGCAGGATGAGAATAGAATAGTGGCCGTGTTTTTTAGCAGTTAGGAGGTCGTTGGTGACTTTGGTGAGGGCAGTTTCAGTTGAGTGTAGGGGACGGAAGCCAGATTGCAGGGGGTCAAGTAGGGAATTGGAGGACAGGAAGAGGGAGAGGCGGTTGAAGACTAGTTTTTCTAAGAGCTTTGATGTGAAGGGAAGCAGGGATACAGGGCGGTAATTGGATGGAGAGTTGGGATCTAGGGATGGTTTCTTTAGTAAAGGGGTAACTAGCGCGTGTTTGAAGGCGGATGGAAAGGAGCCAGTGGAGAGAGATAGGATGAAGATGTGTGTGAGAGCAGGGGTGAGGGAGAGGAGAGGGGAGGAATTAGATGTGAGGGAATGGGGTCGAGCGGGCACGTGGTGAGATGTGAGGAGGACAATAAGGAATTGACTTCCTCCTCAGTGGCTGGGAGGAAGCGGCAGAGGGTGGCAGAGGGGACCTGTGGGAGTGGAGGTGGCAGATAACTATCTTGTGTTGGGATGTTACTTCTGATAGTTAGAGTTTTACTGAGGGTAGTCTGCCAGGTCTTGAGCGCTGAAGGCAGATGAGGGGGGAGGTGCAGGTGGGTAGAGGAGGGTGTTGAAGGTGGACCAGAGCCGTTTAGGGTTGGAGGACAGCGTAGATATAAGAGATGAGAAGAAGGATTGTTTGGCCAAGTGGAGGGCAGAGGTGTATGACCGGAGAATAAACTTGAAGTGAACAAAATCAGCTTCAGAGCAGGATTTGCTCCAGGCACGCTCTGCGGTGCGGGAGCATCTTTGCAGGTAGCGAGTCTGGAGGTGTGCCAGGGCTGAAGCTGGCGGCGTGGGGCCTTACAGAGTCGAAGAGGAGCAAGAGTGTCTAGAGCAGAGATAAGCGTAGTGTTGTAGTGATTAGTGGCAGCATCAGGGCAGGTGAAGGATGAGGTATGAGGGAGGTGGTGAAGTAGGTTGGAGAATTGATGGGGGTCCACAGCATGTAGATTTCTGCGAGTGTGTGTGCGGGGTGGGGGAGCAGGGTGTTTAGGAAGTCCAGATAGGTTGAAAGAGAGAAGGTGGTGGTCAGAGATGGGGAAAGGGCGACAGTTGAACTCAGAAATGGAGCAGAGGTTGGAAAAGACAAGGTCAATAGCGTGACCATCACGGTGGGTAGGGAGGAGGGAGGATTGTGTGAGTCCAAGGGAGGACGTGAGTGAAAGAAGTTTGGAGGCAGCAGGGGCGGAAGGATCGTCAATGGGAATGTTGAAGTCCCCGAGAATTAAGCATGGAAGATTAGAAGAGAGGAAGTGAGAAAGCCAGGTAGCAAAGTGGTCAAAGAACTGGGAGGTTGGTCCCGGGGGGCGGTAGATGACTGCCACCCTGAGAGCCAGAGGAGAGAACAGGCGGATGCAGTGTGTCTCGAAGGAGGAGAAGGAGAGGGATGGGGTGGAGGGAGATGCTGGTAGGTACAGGTGGGAGAGAGCAGGAGTCCGACCCCACCACCATTTCTCTCACCCGGTCTGGGGGTATGGCTCAAGTGTAGACCGCCATGTGAGAGAGCAGCAACGGAGGCCGTGTCAGAGGGAGTTAGCCAGGTTTCAGTTAAAGCTAGGAGGTTGAAGGAGTTTGAAAGGAAGAGGTCATGGATTGCTGTGAGTTTGTTGCACACAGAGCGAGCGTTCCAGAGGGCGCAGGAGAAAGAGGACAGGCGCTGAGGGATTATGGGAATGAGGTTGCTGGGCTTGCAGGGAGGTGATTTATGTGCGATGGAGATAGGATGAGAGGGAAGTATTGGATGTGTTGTGGGGCCAGGGTTAGGGGATATGTCACCTGAATAGAGTAACAGCAGGAGGGTGAGAAAGAGAAGGTGGGAATGGGATTTGTGGGAGTGATTGGCAGCACGAGAGTTAGAGGGAGACCATGTTCTGAGGAAACAGAGGAGCTCATGTGAGGCCATCATGTGGGACGAGAGGAGGGAGGGGGAGATGCAGATAGTGTAGGGGTCGGTGGTAGAGGGGCAGGAGTTCCATTTAAGGAGAAAGGTAGAAGTAAAGAGTAGAAGCGTGAGAGAAAGCATGATATAGACGTGTGTTTACCCGGAGTAAAAAGTGGGCCTTGCAGTTCCGTCCTCCAGTCCCACAACTCCAGGAATCAACTCTGAACATCCACTTAGGGATGCCACTTGGGGATGTCACAAGAGCCAAGGCTCACTAGAGCCAGTGTTAGTGGCTATATAGGGCGGACACATCACGGGGTATAATGAGCGTTCCACACTACGTACTGCGACAAACTCACTCGGCACTCGACTCACACCGCCTCATCGATTGTTGGCGTGCCACACATCCCACCACACGAGACTACACCTTCTACAGCCCCCCGCACCAGTCCTATTCGAGGCTGGACTGTATGTTCCTACCATTTGGACACCTCCACCTCCTCGAATCGGTAGATATAGGCCTGATGACGTGGTCAGACCATCACCCGGTGCTACTCACACTTAACTCCCCTCTCGTACGTCCTAAAGATAGAAATTGGCGCCTAAATGAAACTTTACTGAACGACCCCATGATCAGACAGGGCACCCTCCAGACTCTCCAGCAATATTTCACTGAAAACTCCACCCCTGACACCCATAGGCGACTCTACAGGGGGGCTAGGTTATTCCTTGCCCCCCATGTGCCCCCCCCCACCAAAAATCAGCTTCCAGCTTACCACACTTCTTCAGACCAGTGTATCTCCGTCCCTATGCATCTAGGTGTCATTGGAAAGAGCAGATTCTGGCCTTTCCAATGATACCCAACATGACCATATTCCGTTTGAAATAAAAGTCAAAAACATTAAATAATAACAGGCACTTAAACTTAAGCATTTTCACAGGGTTGAAATGTCTCAGCAGTGAAGTGGTTAATGTTCAGACTATACATTACATTGTGTATTACATTAATTTTTGCCTTGGTTTAGTTGTATTTTAAGGGTTAATGGGTAGGCTTCATCCCTCACATTATACATTTTATTTTTTCCTTGATTAACGGCATTTTAGGGGTTAATGTGTTAGCTATATGCCTCACAGTGTATTCATTTCATGTTTTACCTTGATCAATGGCATTTTAGGGGTTAATGAGTAGGCTAAATGCCACATTGTTTATTATTTTTATTGTATTTCCCTGGGTTTATGGCATTTCAGGGGTTATTATGGAAGTTAGAATCTAAAGGGTCTAATCATGTTTAGATCCTCTGTTTTTTGTCACATTTCGGGGAATTTATTTCGCCGACAATAAAGTGAATTCCCTATTTAGCGAATGGTCACTGTAATTTGCTAAAAGTGGAGTCGCTGAAGGAGCAATCAGACATTCAGCGAAAACTGCCGAACTGCGGCAAATAAAGTATCAGGTTAGTACAATAAAAAGGCATCATTGCATCACATTACTCTGGGGTTTTGGAATCTTATTTATATATACTTATTTAGGGCACTATTACCTGGTGTGAGTTAACCCTTGCGTCGGCATGGTTTTGCGTTAGCGCCAGGTTAATCGAGTCTAGCGCCTGACCAACAGATCTTTTGCCTCTCGCTACAAACGGGAAAAATCACTTGGCGCGTTGCTATTAGCGATTTGTAGCTCGAGCTTACTGTACTTTCCGCGTCCTTTACTTAACATGGGGAGCGCTAGAGATCTCTAGCGCTTTTGCAGCTAGCAGATCAGTTGGTGCCAGTGCTAATTTTTTGAAGGGCGCTAATTGCACCATTTTACCTACTGCTTAACCCTGGTGCTAACTCCAAAAAAAAACAGATCTTTGCCCAAAATTAACAGGCAATTGAAAGGAATGCAGCACAGGTGTTCTCTTGGCCCCATACACTATAGCAATGGATCTGGTCCGCATTGTCGTTGCTGTTGCAGTCGGCTCTATTATAAAAGTATCCTTTATCCACATATATCCTAATTCTAATATATTGCCTAATTTTAAACATTTTATGCTGGGGGTTATTCATAGTATGGAAGCGGTTGATTATTAGGGTGACTGTGTGGACCATGTTTAAAGGGACATGTGAATAAGTCTTGCCCTGAAACATGTATTATTTATATGCTGCAGCAGGGAAATTTTTGTCGCTCACCTGGCCTTCCTTTTGGATCTATTAAATGCAGTGTAATGATTCTACCTGCTGTTGGGTGGCATTTATCATGCAATGCCCATCAGCCTTAATATATGTGTGCATCAAACCATGGATGATACGGCCACCTTGGATGATTTTAATAATGCAGGGGTGTGAGGTTATTCACTGGATGTGTTCATATTCAAGCTTGTGAGGGCGGGGTATAGGTATGGCCCGGCACTGGAAAAAAAACCGTTCTATCCTGTACACAACCGCATTAGCGCTGGGTCTCAGCCCAGGTCTTAGAGTTTTCCTAGCGTGCACTAAACGACCTTGTTCGTGGACTACTGCAGACAAGGTGATCTGTTCATGGGTCGTCAGGCACTATGTTTAAGCAACTCGCGCTAAATGTTTCCTTTAGTGATGGTGTTTTAGCTCACACAGGTGATTGGGCCCTTAGTTTTATTCAGTGATATGATTTAGTGGTGAAAATTATTAGTGCCCCCCCAGTTTTGACTGCGGTATCTTCTGTGCCCCCCCTAAATATTGATCCTAGAGTCGCCAGTGACACCTCACCTCAAATCATATGGGAAGCGCATAAGGCAGTGATCCGAGGTTACCTGATGCAGCAAGGCTCAATAAAAAAAAAACAACACACCCTTCAAAGAGACACACTTATTCAACGCATTCACGCACTGGAGAGATCCCATAAGCTCTATGTGGATGACACAGTCTATGCGGAGCTTTTGGAGCTTCGCTCCGAACTGAACGCACTCTTAAACAAAACTGCCCACAAAGCCTTCCTCACTACTCGTCGGACCTTTCACGAGCATGGTAACAAATGTGGACGGCTTCTAGCGCGCGCACTTAGAACCCACAGAGAGAAACTATACATCTCCAGATTACGCACCCCACAGGGCACACACGTCACGTTACCGCAAGACATGCTATCCCTTTTCCACGACCACTTCACAGACCTATACAACCTTCCTACAGACCAGCAATCATCCTCCGCAGCTAACATGCACAAATTCGTGGAGACACACACTCACACTAAGCTAACACCACTCATGCGAGAGGCACTAGATTCCCCTTTAACGGACGAAGAATTACACACAGCAATCAAATTGACCCCTACCGGCAAGACGCCAGGCCCAGACGGTTTGTCCCTCCGATATTACAGAACATTCCTACCCACCTTGACTCCCGCGTGGTTGCAAGCCTTTAATACGCTCGCGCAGCGCCCCCATGCCTTACCCCCTCAAACCCTCTCCGCCACCGTCACATTAATACCCAAACCTAACAAAGATCATGACTTATGCGCTAACTACCATCCCATTTCACTCCTGAACCAAGACTTAAAATTATTTGCCAAAGCCCTGGCATTACGGATGGCTCGCTACATCCCCAGACTGGTACACCCGGACCAAACTGGATTTATACCAGGGAGAGAGGCCAGGGACAACACAGTCAGAGCCCTGAACCTCATACATGTTGCCGCTAAGTCCCGTTCTGTCCCTTCCCTTCTACTGTCGACTGATGCCGAGAAGGCATTTGACAGGGTCAGTTGGCCCTATTTGTTTTGCACCCTCCAGCAGATGGGATTCGGCTCCAACATACTAGCATGGATTGGCTCCCTTTACGCTAACCCCACTGCATGCATTAACTTAAACGGCATGCTCACCCACCCCTTCCACATCCGAAATGGCACCAGACAGGGATGCCCTCTTTCACCTTTACTTTTCGCTCTCTCACTCGAACCCTTCTTGCAGGCAGTTCGAACAGATCCCTCGATCCATGGCTTCGAGGTTGCAGATCACCGACATAAAGTGGCAGCAAATGCCGACGATTTGTTATTTTTCATACGCCAACCGCCAGTCTCCCTCCCCGCCCTCACTTCTTTACTACGAGAATTTGGTACCATTAGCAACTACAAGATTAACATGGCGAAATCGGAAATATTGGGTCTCACCACCCCCCCCCGCTTCGCACCCAACTGCAATCCTCTTTCCCCTTTCAATGGTGCAAGTCGTCTCTTAAATATCTGGGCATTTCCCTCACAGCAGACACATCAGACCTCTATTCAGCAAACTACCTCCCACTACTACACACCATAACGACAGATCTCACCAAATGGGCACTGCCCCACGTCACGTGGTTCGGACGCATTAACGTCCTAAAAATGAACATACTCCCCCGATTACTGTACTTGTTTTAGACCTTGCCAATAGCTGTACCAAACTTATTTTTTCGATCCTTACAAACTAGGTTCACCTCCTATGTCTGGAATAAACGACAACCACGGTTACGCTTTACGCTCCTAACCGCAGCAAAATCTGAAGGCGGTCTAGCATTACCCCATGCACGCCGCTACTACCATGCCACGCATTTATTGCGCATACTTGAATGGACATCAGGCCATGAAAACAAACTATGGATCCCCCTAGAACGAAAGCTGGCGGACAGCCCACTGGCCTCTCTGCCCTGGTTATCCGGCACAAACGCTACCTATCGCGTCGCACCTCACCCAACTATCTCAGCCACTCTGCGTGTCTGGAAGTCACTCCAACACACCACACCCATTGCCTCATGGCCGTCACCCCTTTTACCTCTCTGCTACTTACCTGCATTCTCCCGGAGACTAATTCAACCAGATCACGCACACATCCCACACTCTATACTTGCTACCAGTCTCATAGATGGCAATACCTTTAAGTCCCCAGAAGACATCCCACTACCACTACCGCAATCATTCCTGACAATTTTCCACCATCATAGACTCACGTCTTACATACGCTCTTTGGCCCCCCTATCTCAGTTCACCCGTCCTCTGACTCAATTTGAAATTCTGGCTCAAAGACCACACCCACCATCTCACGGTATATCAGTTCTATATGGCTTACTACAGAACCTCACAAACCCTATCCCATCCTACCGAGCCAAATGGGAAGAGGACCTCCACATGTCCTTCACTGATGAGGAGTGGAATCAAATCTCCCTCCTCACCACCTCTTGCTCCACTGCCACCAAATCCCAAGAAACAGCCTACAAGCTCCTATCTCGGTGGTATCGCCGACCTAAAACTCTGGCAATCTTTGACCCTAACAGTAATGGATCATGCTGGAAATGCAAGTCGCCACAAGCAGACTTGTTACACATGTGGTGGTCCTGTCCCCAAATTCAATCATACTGGCGAGATGTCCACGACACCATCTGCAAAGTCTCGTCACATCCACCGGAATTTACGCCAGCAGCTATGTTACTGTTGCACACCACTGCCGAGCCTTCGGATTACAGACGCACACTCGAAATACGGCTTCTAAACGGGGCAAAGGCCGTACTGCCCAGACACTGGAAATCCCCTAATGTACCAACTATACGAGAATGGCTTCAAGAAGTACATAACATTCAGGACATTGAAGAGTTAATACATAATGCATCAGGCACAAGTGCAATCCACCTACGCAGATGGTTTTACTGGTCAGAGGCCCGCCCTTGCACATAACTGCCATACCTTACGCTATAAACACCTGTTCCCCGCAGGTCACCCGCCTTCTCACACCAACTACACCTCCCCACTGTTCGTTTAAACATGTTACCCCTATTTTACACCCACACTATCACCCCACCAGCTTTATAGACCTTACATTGTTTTGTACATAACTGTATATTGAAAGCAATATTCAATTGGAATGAAGACACATAAAAGTTTTGAGATATGTTTATTATAATTGCCGCGTATCTATGTATAGATACTGATATTACTTTTTTCTTGCACAAGAAATTGTTACAACGTTATCTCTGTTCTGTATGCAATTTATATCTCAATAAAAATTTATTACAATAAAAAAAAAAAAAAATTAGAGCAGGGTTAAACCAGATATGGAGAGCAAAATAGCAAATAGAAACAAGAGTCTTTGAGGCAGAGGACCCTGGGTCTGCAGGGAGTCCTGGATCTGTAGAGCAGCAGGCTCAGAGGATTCTGCGGGATGCAGGGCAGCAGGCTCCGAGGATTCTGCGAGATGCAGGGCAGCAGGCTTCGAGGATTCTGCAGGATGCAGGGCAGCAGGCTCTGAGGATTCTGCGGGATGCAGGGCAGCAGGCTCCAAGGATTCTGTGGGATGCAGGCTCAGAGGATTCTTGCAGCAGATGGGGTCTTACAGCAGAAGGGGGATCTGCAGCAGAAGATATGTTGCAACAGAAGGAGTCTTGCAACAGAGAGATCCTGGAAGCAGAGGTAATTGTACATGGGGTTATGCTGAAGACAGGATACAATAAAAGGTCCAGGCAGGTAACTTAGAACTGGAGGCAGCTTCCTACTAGTAAGGAGATCACTAGTTTAATGCAGAAGCATTTTGGGATAGGTGTGGTCCTCTTTTGTAGGGAAGAAATCAGCAGGCATTAGCAAGCACCTGGTTACTGGTTCAGCAAGGGTTTTCAGGAGATTCACTGTTAGTATTATCACTACGAGGCAACTTGCCTTTAGCTCTCTTATGGCACCGGCGGCTAGGGACATGACACCTAAATTCTCCCTCATGGGAATACACATATTTCCAAATCTTATGCATTGACTTATATCATCCTTTATACCAAGGAGATGATAAAAGATATCAGACATTGATAATTTTCACATATTCCAAAATAATACATTATATCCAAAGAATATTGCTGCTGTAGCTACAGAGACATTGAATCCAGATCTATCTTGGACACGTAATGTATGAAAGCAAAATTAAGAGATATAGATATAGATATAGATGCAATGATCTACAAATATATATTGAATTTGGAAGTTACTGTGATTGATTAATAGGTAAGGAATTATATAACCTACAATCTAAAAAGCAGAAGATTAGAAACTTAATTCTCGTTATTAGGGGAGGATTCACTAAATAAGTTTTTATTACTTATCATTCTAGAAATAGCTCATCTTTTGTTAATCCAAGAGCACAGGAGACATATATCTACAAGATACTAGCTTGTAGTAAACTGGTGCTGGGAATACAGGTTAATTGTTTTCTTTAAGCAGAGATGTTTATTATCCATCTGTGTGTAGTTACTAACTGATAAGGTAAATTATATTAATCATATATGCAGTTACTAACAGGAAATACATATATTGGGGAGCTAGAAATCTGTGCTGATGAATGGATGTTGAGTTTTATAAATTTTTAATCATGTTATGAGATTTAAGACCTTTTTGTATACGTAATAAATATATTTTTATCTAAGCTGTGTGGTATTCATTTTTAAAGCAAAACACATACAATAAAAGAATTTAGGAGAACTGAGAAATAGACAATTGAGGTTTAGAGCTTGTAGAAATTGCTTACCTGTAATATCTCCGACAATCGGAGGGAGGACCTCGGGGTAATTTCGTAGGGGAGTATAGATGTGGGGGATGCATGTTACACCTGGTATAAAGTAATTTTGCTCTCGTGAATTTCCTCGATACCCAACAAGAAAGTGCGATTGCGGCGTATATTTTTGTGCTCAAAACATGAATGACAAGCGATAATGGACTCGATCATCATTCCAGTGCCAGTGGTGGACTGTACAAAGTATAGGACACGCAAACCAGTGGTATTAACGTTCACATGCCAAACTGTAACACATGTTGCCAATCAGTAAGGATTGCTTTAGGCTCTACAATTATAATGAATAGGTCTATTCACTAAAGGTGAAAATCAGGAGAATTTGTAGAATAGAACAATCTAGACCAAATAGCCAATTTGGAAAGTGAGATAAATGGGAGACATTTTCTGTTTTGGCTATTTTGACCTAGAAGTTTCACTTCTCCAGTCATTCGCCTGACTTCATGTCATGTTTTTCCAGCGCAGCCAGGCCCCCTGGTGGTGAGAGCCATCTTCTCAGCCCTCATGGTTTTCGGGGTTAATCTGTTTAGGCTCCCGCTCCTGGAGTCTCCGTGTCTGATTAGAACTGTGGCTACATGACCTGCACTGATCTATCTACAGTGGCAAGAAAAAGTATGTGAACCGTTTGGGATTACGTGGAGTTTTGCATGAATTGGTCATAAAATGTGCTCTGATCTTCATCTAAGTCACAACAATTTGAAAAACACACATAATACAACATTATATGTTTTCATGTGTTTATTGAACATAACATGTAAACATTCACAGTGCAGGGTGGAAAAAGTATGTGAACCCCTAGCCTAATGACTTCTCCAAGAGCTAATTGGAGCCAGGAGTGAGCCAACCTTGAGTCCAATCAGTTTGATATTATTGGATGTATTGCTGAAAGCTGTCCTGCCCTTTAAAAACACACACCAGTTTTGGGTTTACTGGTTTCATGAAGCACTGCCTGATGTGAACCATGCCTCGCAGAAAAGAGCTCTCAGAAGACCTACGATCAAGAATTGTTGACTTGCATGAAGCTGGAAAGGGTTACAAAAGTATCTCCAAAAGCCTTGATGTTCATGTGTCCAAGGTAAGACAGACTGTCTACAAATGGAGAAAGTTCAGCACTGTTGCTACTCTCCTAGGCGTGGTCATCCTGTAAAGATGACTGCAAGAGCACAGTGCAGAATGCTTAATGAGGTAAAGAGAAATCCTAGAGTGTCAGCTAAAGACTTACAGAAATCTCTGGCACATGTTAACATTTTTGTTCACAAATCTACAATAAGGAAAACATTAAACAAGAATGGAGTACATGGGAGGACACCACGGAGGAAGCCATTGCTGTCCAAAAAGAATATTGCAGCACGTTTGAAGTTTGCAAAAGAGCACCTGGATGTTCCACAGCACTACTGGCAAAATATTCTGTGGACAGATGAAACCAAAATTGAGTTGTTTGGAAAAAACACACAACACTATGTGTTGAGAAAAAAAAGGCACAGCACACCAACATCAAAACCTCATCCCCACTGTAAAACATGGCAGAGGGAGCATCATGGTTCGGGGCTGCTTTGCTGCCTCAGGGCCTGGGCGGATTGTGGAAAAATGAATTCCAGAGTTTATCAAGACATTTTGCAGGAAAACCTAAGACCATCTGTCCGACTGAAGCTCGGCAGAGGATGGGTGATGCGACAGGACAATGACCCAAAGTATACAAGTAATTCAACAAAGAATGGCTTCAACAAAACAAAATACGCCTTCTGGAGTGGCCCTGTCAGAGTCCTGACCTCAACCCGATTGAAATGCTGTGACATGACCTTAAGAGAGCGATTCACACCAGACAAAGAATATTGCTACACTGAAACAGTTTTGTGAAGAGGAGTGGTCCAAAATTACTCCAGATCGTTGTGCAGTTCTGATCTGCAACTACAGGAAACGTTTGGTTGAGGTTATTGCTGCCAAAGGAGGGTCAACCAGTTAAGTCCAAAGGTTCACATACTTTTTCCACCCTGCACTGTGAATGTTTACATGTTCTGTTCAATAAACACATTGAAACATATAATGTTTGTGTTGTATTATTTTAAGCAGATTTTCAAATTGTTGTGACTTAGATGAAGATCAGAGCACATTTTATCACCAATTCATGCAAAACTCCACGTAATCCCAAAGGGGCCACATACTTTTTCTTGCCACTGTATATATATGCCATCAGCGCACTCGTTCTTTGGTCCAGTATAGGTCTTCCCTGCTGTGTGTCTGCATTCTGTATTTTGGTATCTGACTCCTGGCTCTGTATCCTGACCTTTCTTGCAATTAACCCCTGGCACTGTATATTGATATCCTGGTTCCTGACATTTCTTGCAATTAACCCCTAACTCTGTATATTTGATATTCTGGTTCCTGGTTCTGTATCATTGACTTCTTATTCATTCCTGTTCTGTATATACTGTCTTGGAGTGTGCCTAGTTTAGCATCCTAGTACCTAGAGACCACCTAAAGGAGCTCTTTCTAGTTAGAAACTGTTGCTAGATATCCCTTTCAGTCATTTCTGGTTTACAACAGAAGAAAGGGGCACTAGGCCCAGTGTGAGCGCACTTAACTTAATCACTAGAAAACTGGTAATCTTGAATAGGGATTTTCAACGATATCCTGAATGTTCGTAGTTGAAGGAACATATTGAGTCTATTGATAAAAAATAAGATGCTCCATGGTGCAATAACGTTTTAAACATACCGATAATGAAAAATATAAAAAACAAATCGTATGTGTCAGGAACTCACAAGTATAGAGCCCTAGGCTCAGATGGTAACGCCTTTTGACCACTCTGGGGGGTCACACCCCTTCTGTGAAATTCTTTTGCACTTGATTTGCAGTAAAATCGTCTGTGAGAGACTTCTTACGGCTTAAAGGAAAAGAAGGGAGACTTCCATTGCGCAGGCATCAAAATTCTTATAGCATGCCAGTGTATAACAATTGAATACTCACAGTATTTTGAGCCTCTTGGAAAAGTGGCTCAGTATAACAGCTTGCGTAAAATCGGTAACCAGATAGTAGATCTCAGGCTGGAGAATAGTGGGAATTATGGAAAAATAATAAGAATAAAAATAGATGGAATTTAAAATATAAAATTTTTAATCTAAAACTCCATACAAGAATATAAAAGAGACGCGTTTCGCCTAAACAAACTGTAGGCTTCCTCAGTCCTGTGTAATATATTAGTTCTCATGCGGCTTTTAAATAGCCGATTTGTAATGGGTAATACTCATCACCTGGAGTTGGCAATCGCTGGTGCGTTCCAACTCCAGTTCCGGCGTGTGTTCCACGGCATGACTTCCGGTCACGTGATCGGATGTAAAATTCAATTCCGGTTTGGAGCGTGCGTTTCAAGAACAGCTTGCGGCATGCGTTCCAAAAGTCCCGACTTCCGGATATAGCCTCCGATCACAGAGGCTTGGGTTCCGTCGATGTAATGTGAGCCGTCCGTACCACAAGGATCACCTCCACTAAAACATGCTGTCAGAAGAAGTTATAAATCAAACCTAAATGGCAATACATCCAAAATAAGCACTTCTTAATGTCATATGATCAACTAGTCAGTAGACAATAAACAATAAAAACAATGGTAAAATACAGCCAATATAACCAATGAAAAAATCAGATCGGCATTAAAGAGCACAGTAAAATGAAATATCATATAAGCAATCAACTGATAGAATAATTAATTCAATCATTGATATATATGGAATATACAATCAGTAAGATACATAAAAAATGACATATAATCTATAAAAAATGACATAACTCAAAGTCAGCATTGAGACCATTAGGTTCAAGAGTATTCAGTTTATATATCAATCTCATCTCAGTTTTTGCTAATTTTTTATTTTTTTTTGTATTTAAAATTTTTATTTTGTAAATAAGTCAGCATATAATCAAACATAAGAAAGCAAGGGCCACGCAGGGCCATCCATAGCAGGAGTATCACGTGTGAAAAATAATAAACATCCCCTATAGGGGGGGTCTCAGCATATAATAGAATCAAGAGGGGGGAGGGAAGGGGGGTAGCGGGTGGAGAAAAACAGACAAGCATAAGGTGAGGGCCTCGCAGGGCCTCACATAGTCATCTGTAATAACTTCGACAAAAGAAAAATAACAAATAAGAATAAACAATGAAATTAGGGGCGTTTTCAGAAAAAGATTGCAAAAAGAAAAGATGGGGGGAATATAAAAAGATGGCAATGGCCAAAATTGTGCCTGCCCTGGCGGATACCCATGCGGCTTAAACAACCACGAGGGGGGGCCACGGGGGGAAAATGGCACTGAGGCCCGGGCATTCGGTGGCATAGCCGGGCACCAGGCCACGTCTGCACCTCCCGAATTATCCCGTATAGCCACAAGAAACACAAAAGAAGAAAATAGAGGAAAAAAAAACGCATAATACGGCAATGATACAATGTCGGCAACCATTGAACTCAGCTGTTAATCAGGAAGAATATAAAGTCTGCATGTACTCTGCGGAAAGCCGTATTAAAAAAAAAAAAAAAACATGTAAGACACGTAAACAGAAGGGGAGGGGGGGGGTCATGTTGGAAAACAGCAATATATCTAAATGCGGGGGAAAGGGACAAAAATTGGGAGAATGTCCCCAGCCAGGGAATATCAAAGAAGAGTCGTCTGAATCTGCGAAAAACAGCAGAGGGTCCATAGCCGGAATCAAAAAAGGTGATGTAGAGAAATGCAAAAAATTGCTGTCAACCTGTGTCCCGGAACGGTAACGGAGCCAGAACAGGCAGAGCGAAGCCGAATAGGTCAGGCCATGTGGCAAGAAGCAGGGCTGATATTGCGAAAAACCCCCGCCGACCCCGCAACACCAGACTTCAGCATCGCAGAGGAGGACCGTAGCTGGTGTCGCAGCGAGGAACGGCAGGAGGGACCGAGACAGCGACTTCCTCCCATCAGCAAGCGACAAGTAGCGGTCGTACGGTCCCAAAGTCGCAGTCGTTTTACGGGTGTCCAAAGCCATCACCGGGCACTGTTCCGCAGCGGTAGTGGGTGCTTCAGCCTCCGCGGGGTCCTCACGAACAAGCATGCTGCAGGCAGCCGACAGGTTAGGTCCCGCAGGGTCATCTGGCGGCGACATCACGCCCAGCGGTCGAGCAGCCACCTCCAGGGCCATCTCTCCCCGACAGCTCCTCAGCGCCGACAGCATCCGCCGCCAGACTCCTCTAGTAAGCGGGCCATCTTCATCCTCCCCCGACAGGATAATCAAGCAGGCGTCCAGGCCTGAAACCACAGCTCCGTCACCTCCAGAAGGGGGGAGGGATCCATCCTCCCACCACCTCGCAGGTCCGTCCGCCGCACCCGGGGGACATCCGTCTGGTTTGACTGGGAGACGTGGGCCCACCATCTCCTCAGCCCCCAGCAGTATCTGGGTCGGGGCAGACAGACCAGCAAGGCCGGTGAACATTCGGCGCCAGGAAGAAGGCCGCAAGATGGCCGCCGGCGTCTCTCACCAGCCAGGGTCAGTAGCCAGAAGCAGAGTCTCTGGTCCGGAGGGGAGGCTAAACGGGCTCCGGACAGGTCAGTACCGGTGGCCAGCCGCACAGGAACCCCTAAACACAAAAATCAGAGCAGGGAGAGTCAGCTGGGGGTCACCAAACAGGGAGGACATGCGGAGCTCCACAGAAACACGTCCATTCCTGCCTGCAGCCGGCCACGCCCCCAGTTTTTGCTAATTTTAAATCAAGATCCTCCCCTCTCCAATTTTTAGTTATCTTCTCAATGCCAAAAAACTCTAAACCCATAGGACTATTATTGTGTTTGATTTTAAAATGGTTGGAGACACAATGTTTCTCATAGCTTCTATTAATATTGTAAATATGTTCATTAATTCTAACTTGTAATGCTCGTGTGGTCTTACCTATATAATATTTGTTGCAGAGACAACGTAATGCATAAATAAAATATTTAGAGAAGCAAGTAAGTTTATCTCTAATTTTATAATTATTTTGACCGACACAAAACGAGTATTACCCATTACAAATCGGCTATTTAAAAGCCGCATGAGAACTAATTTATTACACAGGACTGAGGAAGCCTACAGTTTGTTTAGGCGAAACGCGTCTCTTTTATATTCTTGTATGGAGTTTTAGATTAAAAATTTTATATTTTAAATTCCATCTATTTTTATTCTTATTATTTTTCCATAATTCCCACTATTCTCCAGCCTGAGATCTACTATCTGGTTACCGATTTTACGCAAGCTGTTAAACTGAGCCACTTTTCCAAGAGGCTCAAAATACTGTGAGTATTCAATTGTTATACACTGGCATGCTATAAGAATTTTGATGCCTGCGCAATGGAAGTCTCCCTTCTTTTCCTTTAAGCCGTAAGAAGTCTCTCACAGACGATTTTACTGCAAATCAAGTGCAAAAGAATTTCACAGAAGGGGTGTGACCCCCCAGAGTGGTCAAAAGGCGTTACCATCTGAGCCTAGGGCTCTATAGTTGTGAGTTCCTGACACATATGATTTGTTTTTTATATTTTTCATTATTGGTCTGTTTAAAACGTTATTGCACCATGGAGCATCTTATTTTTTATCAATAGACTCAATATGTTCCTTCAACTACGAACATTCAGGATATCGTTGAAAATCCCTATTCAAGATTACCAGTTTTCTAGTGATTAAGTTAAGTGCGCTCACACTGGGCCTAGTGCCCCTTTCTTCTGTTGTTGATTATTGTATGGGGTATACATAAGTGTTTTGAGCTGCATATTCTACGTATTTACCATATATTAGCGCCACTTGTCTCTACTTTTTCTACCATTTCTGGTTTACCCCTGTTATTTTGTTTTGTGCTTACGTCCCACCCTCTACTCTGGATAGAATGCTATCTAAAGAATTTATCCCAGTGCAGGGCTTTCCTATTGTGTTTGTATCCTGTCTCCTCTGGTTCTATTGTGTACTGTGTCCAAGGTTCTGCATCAAGCGGAAAGACACATAGGCTTGCCAAAACACACAGCACAAAGGGCCCCCCTTTGGCACCTGTCCTGAGGGGCAAATGTGACACTTCACACTTCAGTGATTAGACATGTAAGCCACATGCAAACCCTACTTGTAACGTGGGGGGACCTGGCCTGACATGGAGCAGGAGGGGTGTGAGCTACTGAAGTAGTGAACAGACAAGCAGTATGTAAAAACAATAAAATAAGGAATTTATTTACAACGAGAGACTAGATACACACATGGGACCAAAGACCTAAGCATTAGAAATAAATTCTATAGAAACACAGAAACAAATGCAGGAATAAAGAACTATAAGCAGGGCAACGATGAGGAGAGACAGATACCTGAACTTAAACAGCAGACTTAGGCTAGGGACAGATGAGCGCATTTTCTGCGGCCACCGTCAAAATGTACGTCGATGCGTGCGCACGCATTTTTTCACGGAATACGCTTAAGTGGTCAGACGACCACAGTCGCACAGTCGCAGGTACTCACCAACGCAATTCTAGGGAAATCCGGCTGTTTGAACGTTATGTAGGCCGCACACTAGCAGCGTCTGACGTCTCCTAATCACGCACACACGCTGCCATGCGGCCGCAGCGCACTCTGTACGTCTGTAGCAGCGGTTTCACGTTCCGAGAAAAATGCGTTCATTTGCCGGTTGCGTGGTGTCGGCGCACTTTTGTACGCACGTACTGCGTATATTGGCCGTCATTGGCCGTTATGTGCTGCTACTGCCGCCGTGATTTAGTGCGCCTGCACGCGCGTTCCGACTGCCCCACTCTGACCCTAGCCTAAATCACAAAACATCGAGAGAACTAAATACTAGAGTAACATGAGTGAAAACATAAACCTGAATAAACCTAGAGAAGATACATGAAACGCAAACATAAATACCAGACATAAGCATGAACCATATAAACACGAAACAGATGAATAACCAAGGACCTGAGTAACTATAAGCAGAGATAGATATATATAAATAAATATATTATTCTCTGCTCTATCGGGTTCAACATTTCTTCTGGAGGGATCAGCCAAATGGGGGGGCAATTAGTTGCCAAATTGTGTGTGTAATACAAGTCTGGATATATATATATTTATAAGAATATAGATATATATCTTATCTATATATGTATATATCATACCTGCCCTTACCTTCCCCTATAAATTTGCTAAAAATATACATACAAAAAAAGCAAACCACTGCCTGAGACCCTGCGCAGCCCACATGCCACCCCCTCTACCTGGCTGAATGTATGTAATATATATAATTAAATACATTCAGCAAGGTAGAGAAAGAAAAAAAAAGGTTTTATTTTATGTTCCCGGGGACATTTAAAAATGTCCTCGTATTTTATTGTTTTTAGAAATGCGTCGCCTTACCTTAGCCTGGTGGTCAGTGGGGTCTCCCTGGATCCTGGTTGTGGGGGGGGGGTCTGCCGTGGCCGCAGGTGCAGTGGCTCCCTCCCTGCGCTGCCTGTCTCTGCCACATGCACCCAGGCGGCTAGTCCGCACAGTCTCAGCTCTGTCATCCGGCGGCCGCATGCTCCTCAAGGGGATCCTTGGGAGGCCCCGGCAGGCTGCCCTCTACAGTGCCTGATTAGAGGGCAGTGTCTGCCTGATGTTTTAGTAACAAGAATGATTTATCCCATAGGCTACAATGTTAAAAATATTCCCGTTTTAATTCAATATCTAATAAACCGTTCCTTATAATATTCTGCAGTAAAGAGTCTCTTTATTTCTAGATTTTTTACAATTTTTTAAGCATTTTTTATACTTTTATACCAATCACGGCTCAGAGTCCTGATTGGGCAAATTTCGCCCAATCATGGGCTCACAGAGCTAAGTCCCGCAGCACACTATATAAGGCGTCCCTCGCAGCCCCAGCACATGTCTTTTGAGAGGAGATTGTTCTGTTAGTGTGTCTTCTCAGTGCGAGCAGCTATTGGGGGGGTCTCACTTCTAGCAGATATCTGGGAATTGTTGCAATCTGTGTCTTGTCAGTGCCAGCAGCTATTGGGGGGTCTCACTTCTAGCAGATATCTGGAATTTTGTAATCTGTGTCTTCTCAGTGCCAGCAGCTATTGGGGGAGGGGTCTCACTTCTAGCAGTTATCTGGGAATTGTTGTAATCTGTGTCTTGTCAGTGCCAGCAGCTATTGGGGGGTCTCACTTCTAGCAGGTATCTGTGAATTGTTGTAATCTGTGTCTTCTCAGTGCCAGCAGCTATTGGGGGGGTCTAATTTCTAGCAGATATCTGGGAATTGTTGTAATCTGTGTCTTCTCTGTACCAGCAGCTATTGGGGGGGTCTCACTTCTAGCAGATAGCTGGTAATTGTTGTAATCTGTGTCTTGTCAGTGCCAGAAGCTATTGGGGGGGGGTCTCACAGTGCCTGATTAGAGGGCCGTGTCTGCCTGATGTTTTAGTAACAAGAATGATTTATCCCATAGGCTACAATGTTAAAAATATTCCCGTTTTTTAATTCAATATCTAATAAACCGTTCCTTATAATATTCTGCAGTAAAGAGTCTCTTTATTTCTAGATTTTTTAGTATTTTTTAAGCATTTTTTTACTTTTATACCAATCACGGCTCCAGAGTCCTGATTGGGCAAATTTCGCCCAATCATGGGCTCACAGAGCTAAGTCCCGCAGCACACTATATAAGGCGTCCCTCGCAGCCCCAGCACATGTCTTTTGAGAGGAGATTGTTCTGTTAGTGTGTCTTCTCAGTGCGAGCAGCTATTGGGGGGGTCTCACTTCTAGCAGATATCTGGGAATTGTTGCAATCTGTGTCTTGTCAGTGCCAGCAGCTATGGGGGGGGTCTCACTTCTAGCAGATATCTGGGAATTGTTGTAATCTGTGTCTTCTCAGTGCCAGCAGCTATTGGGGGGTCTCACTTCTAGCAGATATCTGGGAATTGTTGTAATCTGTGTCTTCTCAGTGCCAGCAGCTATTGGGGGAGGGGGGTCTCACTTCTAGCAGTTATCTGGGAATTGTTGTAATCTGTGTCTTGTCAGTGCCAGCAGCTATTGGGGGGGTCTCACTTCTAGCAGGTATCTGTGAATTGTTGTAATCTGTGTCTTCTCAGTGCCAGCAGCTATTGGGGGGGGGTCTAATTTCTAGCAGATATCTGGGAATTGTTGTAATCTGTGTCTTCTCAGTACCAGCAGCTATTGGGGGGGTCTCACTTCTAGCAGATAGCTGGTAATTGTTGTAATCTGTGTCTTGTCAGTGCCAGAAGCTATTGGGGGGGGTCTCACAGTGCCTGATTAGAGGGCCGTGTCTGCCTGATGTTTTAGTAACAAGAATGATTTATCCCATAAGCTACAATGTTAAAAATATTCCCATTTTAATTCAATATCTAATAAACCGTTCCTTATAATATTCTGCAGTAAAGAGTCTCTTTATTTCTAGATTTTTTAGTATTTTTTAAGCATTTTTTATACTTTTATACCAATCACGGCTCAGAGTCCTGATTGGGCAAATTTCGCCCAATCATGGGCTCACAGAGCTAAGTCCCGCAGCACACTATATAAGGCGTCCCTCGCAGCCCCAGCACGTGTTTTTTGAGAGGAGATTGTTCTGTTAGTGTGTCTTCTCAGTGCGAGCAGCTATTGGGGGGGTCTCACTTCTAGCAGATATCTGGGAATTGTTGCAATCTGTGTCTTGTCAGTGCCAGCAGCTATTGGGGGGGTCTCACTTGTAGCAGATATCTGCGAATTGTTGTAATCTGTGTCTTCTCAGTGCCAGCAGCTATTGGGGGGGTCTCATTTCTAGCAGATATCTGGGAATTATTGTAATCTGTGTCTTCTCAGTACCAGCAGCTATTGGGGGGGTCTCACTTCTAGCAGATAGCTGGGAATTGTTGTAATCTGTGTCTTGTCAGTGCCAGAAGCTATTGGGGGGGTCTCACTTCTAGCAGATATCTGGGAATTGTTGTAATCTGTGTCTTGTCAGTGCCAGCAGCTATTGGGGGGTTTCACTTCTAGCAGATATCTGGGAATTGTTGTAATCTGTGTCTTGTCAGTGCCAGCAGCTATTGGGGGTTTCACTTCTAGCAGATATCTGGGAATTGTTGTAATCTGTGTCTTGTCACTGTTGCCAGCTATCAGGGGGTCCTATCAGGGGGTCTCACAGATTTGTAGCAAATTTCTGCGAATTTTAATCTGTGTCTTGTCACTGCCACCCATCAGGGGGTCTCACAGATTTGTAGCAGATATATGGGAATTATAATCTGTGTCTTGTCACTGCCACCCATCAGGGGAATCACTGATATATAGGAGGTTTCTGGGAATTTGAATCTGTGTTTTGTCACTGCAATCCCACTGCGACGCCAGCACGCATTAAGACTGGCTACAGGAAGACGTAGACAGCGCTGGAGACAAATATCCATGTGTGAGCTGCTGGGCAAGTATCTTTGTGTGAGCCTGGGGGCAAATACCCATGTGTGAGCCTGGGGGGTAAATATCCATGTATGAGCCTGGGGGTAAATATCCTTGTGTGAGCCTGAGGGCAAATAGCCATGTGTGAGCCTGGGGGCAAATATCCATGTGTAAGCCTGGGGGCAAATATCCATGTGTGAGCCTGGGGGTAAATAGCCATGTGTGAGCCGGGGGTAAATATCCATGTGTGAGCCCGGGGCAAATATCCATGTGTGAGCCTAGGGGGCAAATATCCATGTGTGAGCCTGGGGGTAAATACCCATGTGTGAGCCTGGGGGTAAATACCCATGTGTGAGCCTGGGGACAGATATCAATGTGTGAGCCTGGGGGCAGATATCAATATGTGAGCCTGGGGGCAAATATCAATGTGTGAGCCTGGGGGCAATATCTCCATGTGTGAGCTGGGGCAATATCTCCATGCCATGTGTTAGCTGGGGCAATATATCCATGTGTTAGCTGGGGCAATATATCCATGTGTTAGCTGGGGCAATATCTCCATGTGAGCTGGGGCAATATCTCCATGTGTGATCTGGGGCAATATCTTCATGCCATGTGTGAGCTGGGGCAATATCTCCATGTGTGAGCTGGGGCAATATCTTCATGCCATGTGTGAGCTGGGGCAATATCTTCATGCCATGTGTGAGCTGGGGCAATATCTCCATGTGTTAGCTGGGGCAATATATCCATGTGTTAGCTGGGGCAATATCTCCATGTGTGAGCTGGGGCAATATCTTCATGCCATGTGTGAGCTGGGGCAATATCTCCATGCCATGTGTGAGCTGGGGCAATATCTTCATGCCATGTGTGAGCTGGGGCAATATCTTCATGCCATGTGTGAGCTGGGGCAATATCTCCATGCCATGTGTGAGTTGGGAGCAAATGTACCCATGTGAGCTGGGGCAAATGTACCCATGTGAGCTGGGGGCAATATATCCACCATGTGAGAGCTGGGGGCAAATATACCCATGTGAGCTTCTTTTTTTGGGGGGGGGGTACAAGTAGCTGGTCTTGCCTAAGGCGCAAAATAGTCTAGCACCGGCCCTGGGTGGAGTGGTATGCGAAGGGATATTAAAGACTACATAGCCACATGTGACGTGTGCTGTAGAAGTAAAAATTCCCGGTCCTTACCTGTTGGTCTCTTGCAGCCTTTACCTGTGCCAGAGAGACCTTGGTCACACCTCTCGATGGACTTTATCACAGATTTAACACCTTCGAAAGGTCATACTGTAATCCTTACAGTGATAGGTTCTCTAAGATGGTACACTTTATACCAGTGGTAAAGCTTCCGTCAGCCAGTGAGCTGGTACCAGTATTTATACAAGGTATTGTTAGACTTCATGGGGTTCCTCTGGGAATAGTATCTGACAGAGGAACTCAGTTCGTGTCTCGTTTCTGGGAAGGATTTTGTGAAAACCTAGGTATTGAGTTGAGCTTCTCCTCTGCTTATCACCCACAATCTAATGGGGCCGCAGAGAGGGCCAACCAAAGTGTTGAGCAGTAATTACGTTGCTTTATGTCTGAAAGACAAAATGAGTGGGCAGACCTGTTACCCTGAGCTGAGGTTGCTTTAAACAACTCAGTAAGTGAAACCACAGGCCACTCACCTTTCCATGCAGTCTATGGTTATGACCCTCCCATGCTCCCTTCTGAATTCCAATTGACTGCTTTGCCAGCCTTGGACGAACGTCTGAATGACATGAAAGGGACATGGGAGAAAGTAAAAGAGATTATGAAGGGCAATATTGAGAAACAAAAAATAAAAGCAGACAGACATAGAGGTCCTGCACCGGTATATACGGTTGGGGACAAGGTCTGGCTGTCTACCGGAAACATCAAATTGTTGGTGCCATCCATGAAGATGGCTCCCAGGTTTATTGGGCCTTATAAAGTGTTAAGACGTATTAATCCTGTCTCTTATGCATTGGCTTTGCCTCCTTCTCTACGTATACATAACGTATTTCATGTCAGCCTCCTGAAGCCTCTTACCTGTAATAAGTACACCAGAATTGCTGTTCCCCCTCCGCCTATCAAGTCTCAGGGTGAGATGAGGAGGAGTACGAGGTCCGTGCCATCCTGCGGTCCCGTCTGGTCAGGGGTGTCTCCCAGTACATGGTGGACTGGGAGGGTTATGATCCTGAGGATCGTTCTTGGCAAGATGCCTGCGATATCCATGCGCCTCGTCTGGTTCGCCTGTTTCATGAGGCCCATCCTTCAGCGCCTGGTGGTCGTTCTGGGCCCGACCGTAGATGGGGGTTCTATTACATCCTCAGCCCCCGCTGTGCCCTCTGGGGGGTCTGGGCAAGAAGGGGGACTGCTGGCTGGTCGGGTGCCAGCACTTGCTGCTGGCAGATCGGCATCTGCAGGGGCGGGGTCAGGTGTGGTTACCAGGAGCCACAGGCTTTAAAACAGGGCTCTAGGAATGGCCTCATCGCCCTGTTGTGGAGTTATTTCATGCACCGCTATTTCTATCTAATATCTATTTGACTTTACTGTTGACGACCCTGCTTGTATGAGATCCCATCTCCTTTTAATCGACCCGGTTTGGCTTAGACTACTCTCTCTATCGTGTTTATTACTCTGTATCATTTGTTTTAGTGATTTAACCCCCTTCACGTTCAGGGTTATTGCTTGCAACCCTCCGGGGTTCCCTTTTACCTAGGTTACTACTTATGTTTATGGTTTTGCTAAGACCACGATAACTAACTATTGTTTATTTCTGTTTTATGTTATTTCTGCATCTGACTGTCCTGCACCTTGAGTACTTCACGGACTGTCATTCCACGTCTGCTGTTTCTGAGTGTGTCCTAGGTAATCTGTTGGTCTCAAAACCTTCAGAGCCTAGAGACAATTCAGTTAGTTCTTGTGTCTCCTTTTTAGAGTTTGTAGTTTAAAAACCTTTTGTATTATTCAAGCAGATACTTCTGTCCTCAAAGATCCCAACTCCGCTACTCTTGGGAGTATATAGCTACCGTTACAACGAGGGGGTGAAACCATCAGGTCCCGGAGCCTTGGATCTCCGGAGTGAATCCAGAGCTTGCACCACCTCCTCCTCCGAGCATGGAACACCTAATTGGGAGCACTGACCCGGCATGAGAGATGGAAGCGCACAACCAGTCAAAAAGGCCCGACTATCATCCAATTCAGGGCGGTCAGCCCTAGCCTCCGAGCCCTGATATAAGTGTAATAGGCCTCAAACTGGGTCAAAATCTCTCTGGAGTCAAACGTCACTTCTCCCTGGTGATTACGGATGGTCCGGACTGTACGTTCCCTGGTCTGATGCTTCAGACGCCTAGCCAGCATAGAATCAGGCTTATTTTAGTACTCAAAAAATTTCTGGTCTGTTCAGCAGAGAGCCGCCTGCACCAGGCAAGAATGCAAAAGATTAAGTTGGCCCAGAGCCTCCATTATCTCTCGCAGGAGGACAGGGTCTGGCTGCCGATGGTGCTGTCGCTCCAGACCTCGCACACGTGCGGTCAAGAGCCATTTCCCTCTGACATTGGTGTTTCCTATGGGATGCCGCCCTAATCACATAGCACCGAATGAAAGCCTTATGGGCATCCCAGGTCATGACCAGGGAGGTGTCTTCCGGCACGTTCAGGCAAAAGTATTCCTGCAGTTCTGAGAGCAGGCCGTCAGAAAACCCCTGGTCCAGTAATAAAGAATGATTAAATTGCCAAAAGCATTCCCCACTCTTTGCATTTCATTCTTAGCAATTCAACATAGAAGTCCTTATGAGAGGGTAGATGCTGTAGCTGATTGGGTGTAGATGGCCATAATATTTTCAAAGCATCTTCATCAGAAATATGTAAAATATTGGCATACTCATCTTGTGCTCCAGCACGTTGCAAGAAATCATCCATAATAAAAAGAATTTGTGGCAGATAATTAAATTTCTAATTGTAATGCTTCTTAACCAACTTTGTGCAGCCTATTATGGGTAGAAAGTTTCAGATCCGACACCACATGCATGACCAAATTTGTGGTGTACCTCATCACATGCCCTTGTGGGTTACTGTACGTTGGAAAAACCGACAGGACATTGCGGGATGGAAATAGAGGGCATAGATCGGCCATAACTACAGTCTTCCGTGATGGTTTTACCGATAAGCCTGTGGCTAAACATTTTTTGGCGCTTCAGCACAGACTGCCTACGCTACAATTTAAAGCAATCGACCATGTACCACCCCTGAAACGAGGAGGCAACCAGTCTCCGGTTCTATTACAGAAAGAAGTCTTTTGGACAACTAAACTTAATACTGTTTCTCCTCATGGTCTAAAATCTAAATGAATATGTATTGTATACTTCTTATTTATCATTAAGATAGGATGGATATATTTTACAATTGTTAACAAATCTTTTTATTTATTTATTTTTGCCCCTGTCACTTGCTTGTGTTCATGCATGTTTTATGCAATATCTGATACACTTGTGCATTTTCACATTCACTCGATTGAGACATCATTAGTCTATACGTGACTGTATTTAACATCTCTGGCATCTTATTATATTAGTCATTAAATTTTGGACCTCGTTTTGTTCTTTTTACATTAACACTTATTTTTAGAAAATATTTATTCATAATACATGTACTGGAACTCATGTTCAATAGTAATTCAATAGTTTCCTTCATGCACACCAGCACTATATTTTTTTAAATTATATTTATTGCCATTATATTTATGCAATAAATTATCACAATCCATGTTTTTAGTATATATCCACATAATCACATACTGACATTTTTTCCAACCTTTCAGGGATTTATTCTTCCTTTCTTTCTTTTTATTTTTTCTTTTCTTCTTTTCTTTATCTTTCAGCGTACAGTCAGAGTTTCATCCATATGTGTTTTTACTTTTTTATTTAAATTTTACTCCAATATTGTATTTTGAATGACATGAAACATTGTATTTAACTATACATTGTTCAGTCAAACCAAGTACCCTTGGTTTTGTACTTGGAGGTTGTATCAATTGAGACGTCATTCCTGGGTGCAGTACACGCACCGGGCGTTAATGGATATGGGAGGTGATGAGTTGATTGTTTAGATTTTTGTGTATAAAATATGTTTTGTTTGTCTGTGTACTTACCTTGATGAAGGCTCAGTAAGAGCCGAAACGTCGGACTTTATTTATACGTTTAATAAAGTTTATAGTTTTTATTAAAGTCCCAGAGCGCCTCTCCTATCCGCAATATAATATATAAATATATATTATATAATATATAATATATATATATATATATAGAAAGTACACGAACTGAGCACTCCAGCTTCCGAGTTTCCCTTGTGCCCGGTGCCTGCCGAATTTAGGCTAAAGGATAGGTAGTAATTGAAGAAGGAACGGCGGCACTCCAGGACAGTAAAAAATCCAAGCGTTTTTATTCCAAAAGTAATCAACGTTTCAGCCCCAAACCGGGGCTTTCATCAGGACATAAACACAACACCAAAATAAACAATATTTATAGATATCGCCATGCTTACCACTCCCTCTAGGACGGCGTTCCCGAGTATCCAATGCGCAGGCGCCAAGCGCCGTCAGCGTGATTAGACATGGACGGCGCGTAACCCCGGCAACCCATGACGCAGTTCTAATCGCGAACGTCAGAGCGGGAAAAAAACACAAACCAAAATAAACTAAAGAAAAATGCGAAAAGAAGTGTGAAGAAAAACATTAAAAAAAACGTTGGGTTTTGCACAGAGGCACAGATCCTCGTACAGCGGGACTTACAACAAGTAATGCTCACCGCTTTCCTCAGGTCAAGATCCCCGAGTGTCCACTACTCATACACCAAGCGCCGTCGACGCAAATGAACGTGGACAGCGCGTAACCCCGGCAACCCATGACGCGCATCGAATCACGCACATCTCAACAAAGGCAAAAAAACAACCTCATAAAAATACAAAATCAAAAAGTACAAAGCAAAACCCAAACTAAAAATTGAAAAAGAGGAGAAGATCTATACAAAAAAATTTATGGGCCCATGTGCAATAAAGCAAATAAGTCGCCACACTAGCCGGGAAACTAAAGAAAATGGACGAAGAACAGGGATCTTAATAAATGAGAAAATCCCAACAGCGAGAAAAAATCGTTTTAACTATCAAAAATAAGTCACATAATACCTGGAGTGAAGACCCAAGGCTGAACATTTAGAAAAAGTTTTTTTGAGGCCCAAAAAGCTAACCATTATAGGAACAAAATAGACAATATGAATGACCCCGGTCCTCTGAGACCGTTAAAACATAGAGAATGTCAATTTTTCATTTAAACCATCCGGATATACAGTCCTTAGGCGGTGGATCCAAAAGGTTTCCTTTTGCAAAAGTAGTCTACCACGGTCCCCCCCTCTTCTGGGTGGCGGAATATGGTCAAAAGCCACAAACCTCAAAGAGGTCAGAGGGTGATTCAAATTCAAAAAGTGCCGAGCCACCGGCTTGTCAGAACGGCCATCGCGGAAGGCTGTCCGGATATTGGAACGATGGTTGCGAATCCGTTCGCATAGCTGAGTTTCGGTTTTACCGATATAGGCCAACCCACATGGACACATGATTTTATAGACCACGTATTCGGTCTTGCAGGAGATGTTGTAGCGGATTTTAAAGATCTTACCAGTGTGGGGGTGAGAAAAAGTTTTGGAGGATATCATGTGGCCACAGGTGACGCACCCCAAACACCTCTTACAGCCAACATTAGAGAATAGTCCAACTCCCCGTGAGTAACTTAGTACAGGGTCAGTTCGGACCAATAGGTCCTTTAGATTTTTACCCCGCTTATAGCAAGCCATTGGTCTCTGTTTAAAAATGGCCGGTAGCGAAGGGTCCTGTTCCAGGATGTGCCAATTCCTATTGACCGATGCAACAAGTTTGGACGTAGCAGTATGGTATTGCATAGGGAATCTAAGACGAGGCTCCAACCTCGTTGAAGTCTCCTGTGTCAGTTCGACTTTCCTCAGAGCCGAATCCAGGACTTTGGTCGAATAGCCCCTAGTCCTAAACTTCTCATACATAGACTGCATCTGACGCTCACAATTTTCCGATTCGGAGTTGTTCCTAGCAACCCTCATGAATTGGGCATATGGTAGTGATTTCACCACGTGCTGAGGGTGGGCACTAGAAGCGTGTAGCAGTGTGTTGCGGTCGGTAGGTTTGGAATATAGGGAATAATGTAGACTATTTTCTTTGAGGTAAACCTCAACGTCCAAGAACTGTATTCTCGTGGTGTTCACTTGTAGAGTAACTTCAACAGGTGTTCCCAAGTTATTAATATACACTTCCAAGTGTCTGGCTTCTTCTACCGTACCTCGCCAGACTATGAAAATGTCGTCGATGTAACGAATATACTCGACAATGTTTTCTACAAAGCGAGGTAAAATATGCTGCTTCTCCCACATATACATGTACGCGTTGGCGTACATCGGCGCCATCGCGGCACCCATGGACGTCCCTGTGCTTTGTAGGAACCAGTCGTTTTCAAACCGGAAGTAATTGTTTTGAAGGGTTAACAGCAGTAGCTCCAAAACAAATTCAATACAGGGTCCCGTGTACCTATCGGATAGACAGAGGAGTTCTCTCATCGCTTCCACCCCATCCTCATGGGGGATGATCGTATAAAGGCTCCTAACATCCATGGTCACTAGGACCACATTGCCAAGGTCGCCTTTCACTTCAGAGAGCCGATGTAGAAATGTTGGTGTGTCCTTGACACACGTCGGTATGCCAAGGACCGGTGCTTTAAATAAGGAATCCAACCACTTAGCGATGGGCTCTAGGACTCCATCTACTGCCGACACAATGGGACGCATGGGAGGCACCTGTAAATTCTTATGTACTTTAGGCAATCCATAAAGGACCGGAGTGCGAGGGAACTTCTTATGCAGATACCCGAATAACTCAGTGGTAATGAAATTCATTTGTAGCCTCTCATCAGGCTATCCTCAAAGGTCCTCTGTATGCCAACCGTAGGGTCATTCCGTAGTTGTCTGTATGTGGTAGCATCGCTCAGAAGTATACGCATCTGGTCAGAATATTTAGAATAGTCCATGACGACTATTGATCCGCCCTTGTCAGCAGCCCGTATCGTGATCGTTGGATCCCCAGCCAGGTCCCTAATAATGCGCCACTCCTTCTTCGTGGTATTATTATGTCTCACATGGTGATTCTGTATTTTTTGAACAGTATCCGTTTTAACTGTTTTTAAGAAGGTTTTAATAGAGGCTTGATTGGGGATCGGGTCGAAGGTACTGCGTGGGCGAAATTCCGAAAGATTATTAGTTTGAGTATTTTTGAAAAAATCAGTGAGTCTTAGAGTCCGACCAAATTTGTATAGCTCTATATTCCATTGTAGCTCCTGAGGCTTAGCCGTAGGAACATAAGATAGCCCCTTTGCCAAAATTTTTACTTCTTCAGTGGTGAGTATGCGGGAGGACAGATTAAATATGGGATTCATTTCTTGTAGAGGGGTGGTTTGCCTCTTTGTCCAATGGGGTTGCCCCTTTTGGCCTCTTCTTGACATCCTGGGTTTTCGGTTGTTTTTAACCGACTCCTGGTTGTGGCTCCTAAGTTTTTTGACGCCTGATCCTGTTCGGCATTTTCAACTCTCAACAACCCTGTGCCAGAAGATTCCCCCTCAGAAGCCGATTCGCCTGATGTCACGTCTATGGTGGTGATGTTGGGCTTGTGAATCCTTCTCCGTGGTTTCCTATAGGGTCTAGGATAGCCATTGCTGTTGCTGCTAAGCCACTTATACACCCTATGCTCCTGGTAATCCAGCCTAACCGTTCGAACTTATCCCGTTTAAATTTGACCAAGTCATTTTTATATCTCTGGTTCTCCTCACAGACTCGTTGGATTAAAGTTAGGCCCTCAGGGGATCTCAACGTCTCCTCATGTTCTAGCTCAAAGGCACTAATACTGTTTTTGAGATCTTCAAGTTCTTCTCTGACATCTTGAATCGCCACCAACATTAGATCCAGCGAACATTTATTCAAAACTGCCGTCCAGTTCTTACAAACTTTAGGCTTGGACCTTCCCAGAGTGGGGATGTTATTAATCCTAAACCCTCTAGGTATCCTCTTGGCTCGATGATAATCAGAAAGAAATAGACCGTGTAGGTCCAAGTCGATCTCCTTCTTTTTGAGTCGTGATAGTTCAAAATAAATGTCCTTGTGGGACTTAACGCAAGGGAGTTCAGTGTTGGTGGTGGACCATAGAATTGCTTCAGCCTCCTCATGGGAGAATTGTAATGTCTGGGCAACCTCAGAATAGGCCCCAGCCTGTTGTAAAAAGTCCTCCATTTATATGGTGGCCCAAAATACACACTTCAATCTCGTGAATATATAGAAAAAACTTTTTCTAAATGTTCAGCCTTGGGTCTTCACTCCAGGTATTATGTGACTTATTTTTGATAGTTAAAACGATTTTTTCTCGCTGTTGGGATTTTCTCATTTATTAAGATCCCTGTTCTTCGTCCATTTTTCTTTAGTTACCCGGCTAGTGTGGCGACTTATTTGCTTTATTGCACATGGGCCCATATATTTTTTTTTGTATAGATCTTCTCCTCTTTTTCAATTTTAGTTTGGGTTTTGCTTTGTACTTTTTTGATTTTGTATTTTTATGAGGTTGTTTTTTTTGCCTTTGTTGAGATGTGCGTGATTCGATGCGCGTCATGGGTTGCCGGGGTTACGCGCTGTCCACGTTCATTTGCGTCGACGGCGCTTGGTGTATGAGTAGTGGACACTCGGGGATCTTGACCTGAGGAAAGCGGTGAGCATTACTTGTTGTAAGTCCCGCTGTACGAGGATCTGTGCCTCTGTGCAAAACCCAACGTTTTTTTTAATGTTTTTCTTCACACTTCTTTTCGCATTTTTCTTTAGTTTATTTTGGTTTTGGTTTTTTTCCCGCTCTGACGTTCGCGATTAGAACTGCGTCATGGGTTGCCGGGGTTACGCGCCGTCCATGTCTAATCACGCTGACGGCGCTTGGCGCCTGCGCATTGGATACTCGGGAACGCCGTCCTAGAGGGAGTGGTAAGCATGGCGATATCTATAAATATTGTTTATTTTGGTGTTGTGTTTATATGTCCTGATGAAAGCCCCGGTTTGGGCTGAAACGTTGATTACTTTTGGAATAAAAACGCTTGGATTTTTTACTGTCCTGGAGTGCCGCCGTTCCTTCTTCAATTACTATATATATATATATATATATATTATAATATATATAATAGGTGTCTATAAAGGTTGTGGTGAAGGACTAAAAGTGAGATAAAAAGCCTCCACACTATAATAAGTGTGTTTAATATTGCAGAAGCCACCTGCACATCATAGCAATTCAAGGAATTGCATCCCAGAGCTCCTGTGCCACATTCCCCATATGCAGCAAGGAATTCTGGGTAGGATATGCAAATGACCTCTGTCTCACTTTTATACATCCTGGATCTGTTATTACACAGAACCCTAAAATCAATGCTATGCCACACTGTGGCTTTGTAGCAAAGATAAGGTTATACAACTGGTCAAAGCCACTCCCAGGACAGCGCTGTTTCAGGTTTGTTGAACCTTCATCAGCTAGGAGGCAGGCATGACCAGTTGCAGTGGATGCAACCCTTATAGACACTTACTTACCTATGGTCCAAGCATCCACTGCAACTGGTCATGGCCTGCCTCCTAGCTGATGAAGGTTCAACAAACCTGAAACAGCGCTGTCCTGGGAGTGGCTTTGACCAGTTGTATAACCTTATCTTTGCTACAAAGCCACAGTGTGGCATAGCATTGATTTTAGGGTTCTGTGTAATAACAGATCCAGGATGTATAAAAGTGAGACAGAGGTCATTTGCATATCCTACCCAGAATTCCTTGCTGCATATGGGGAATGTGGCACAGGAGCTCTGGGATGCAATTCCTTGAATTGCTATGATGTGCAGGTGGCTTCTGCAATATTAAACACACTATATATAAATATATATTTACAGAGGGACAGCCCCAATGAAATTAATAAAGGCCAGCAAGGTATTGGCATGTATTAAAAGGTGAATTCACTCTCAGGATGAAAACATAATTTTGCCTCTATATAAATCAATGGTAAGACCGCACCCTGAATATGCCGTGCAATTTTGGGCACCTGTCTTAACCCCTTTCACTGCGGATGACGTGTGGGGAACGTCCTAGGGGGCTCCCGCTGTATGCGGAGGACGTTTCCCACACATCATCCGCTTACCGGGAGCCCAGCGCTATACTCCTCTCTCCTCTGGGGTCCCGCGGCGTTCTGACTTCCTGGAAGTCAGACGGTGCTTTAGTAACCCAGCCTGGGATATCAACAAATTGTAACGTATCTGGTAAGCGCAAATAGATTTGCTATGGAGTCCAGGTGTCTCACACAGGTCCGTAGCACAACATGTGATTGGAAAGAGAAGCAAATACAAAAATCATGGTGCAATATTGCAATGTGTATATTGGATGTTATATTATATATAAATTCCACTCACAAGAGTAGAGCCCTATCACCGGCTCAGAGTGGGACCTCGCCTTTGGGTATTTTTTCTTCCCCCTTGTTGGCAGGTGACCCCCACCTTGCGTATATGGTGATCTTCAATACCTCATTATGAGTGGAATCGTATAAAGAAAGATGGAGAAATACATGCTGTCCTAGTGTGAATCTTTCAGACAAATAGATACAAATTTCTTTTCTGCTAATTGGAAACTTACATAAGTTGGAGCTTCCAAAGCTCAGGATGAAGTGCCCATGGATTTTTTTATGGAGGAAAAATCCAAGAAAAAAACCAGTCTGGAACCGGATTGTAACCTTTAAAGGATTTATTAAAAAGTAATATAAAAACAAACCATAGTATATGGCCCCAGGACGCGTTTCGCTGCTGTAAAGCAGCTTCCTCAGCTGGTCATGTTTGGTATCATTGGAAAGGCCAGAGCATGTCCTTTCCAAAGTAATAAAAAATAAAAAAATTTAATTTATTTTTTTAGTTTTTTTAAAATTAATGCAGCAATATTGTTCCCGTTTCAATAATAATGTGAACAATGCTGCTGCACTAACAAATTTTAATTTTTTTCAATTTTAGCTAAAAATCATGGAATTTCCTAGAAAAAAAAATAGCTAGCTCACATTTCTTATTTTTTTAATAAATATATCCCATAGACTACATAACCGCCAATGCTTGGATGATAAAATGTGAAAAAAAACCACTTTGCACGCTGTAGATGATTGAAAATTCTAATTTTATTGCACTTTTTGTGATAATATTCAGGCAGGGCAAGACGTATACATATAAAAGTGATATATTATGAATCTGCCGAGTTTGTCGGGAAAAAAAAGGAGATATATATAGATATATATGTATATATGTATGTGACTGGGTCGTATAATAAAACGTGACTTCAAATCGCGTTTAAACACGATGAGCAAAAGCCGTAAAAACAAGCTTAGCACACAGATGTGAAATGGCTCAGCAGTGAAGGGGTTAAGAAAGGATATTATAGCGCTAGAAAAAGTGCGGAGACGGGCGACTAAATTAATAAAGAGAATGGAAGGTTTAAGTCATGAGGAAAGACTAACAAGCTTAAACCTGTTTAGTTTAGAGAAACGGCGCCTTAGAGGGGATCTGATAACGTTATATAAATATATACGGGGCCATTATAAACCATTATCTGGAAACCTATTCATTAATAGGACTATACACAGGACACGAGGTCACCCATTTAGACTGGACGAAAGGAAATTCAGCATAAAGAATACGAAGGGTTATTTTATGGTGAGAACAATAAAGCTGTGGAATTCTCTGCCTGTTCAGGTGGGTGGGTCAGAGACTGTACAGACTTTTAAAAAATGACTGGATGACTTCCTGCAAAAACTAATATTAAGGGTCATAATATTTAATGTGTGGGTAAAAGATTCTTGATCCAAGGAGAAATTTGACGCCATTTTCCCAGTATGTTGCATATTGGTGAGCGCTTCAGACCGGGTTTTTTTTGCCTTCTTTTGGATCAACAGCAGTAGGTGATGTGCGAAAGGCTGAACCCGATGGACACATGTCTTTTTTAAGCCTATGTAAGTATGTATGTAACTATGTAACAAAGCACCATTGTTGGCTTGGGGACTCCAGCTAGTGCCGCAGAAGGTGGGCGTCTTATGGTGACGCGTAGGCACCACCAGAGGCAGATGAAAGAAAAAAAAGAGGCAGAAGAAAGGCACAGAAAAAAGAGAGAAAGACACAAAAGAAACAAAGGCACAAAAGAAAGACAGGAAAGCTTGGAGGACACGAAAGAAAGAGCACAAAAGCAAGAAAAATGCAGAGAAGAAAAAAAGGAGGCAGATGAAAGAGGCAGAGGAAAGAGAGGCTGATGAAAAAAAGAGGCAGATGAAAGAAAAGGTGAAAGAAAGAGACACAAAAGAAAGAGGCACTGACGGCAGAGAAAAGAAAGAGGAGGAAGAGGCACAGACTGAACCTAACCTAACCAGCGTAGAGGAAATATGGGCACCAAATGACAGTCTGTGGCCTCATGCACATTGTGTGTGTGACCTTGAGCATAGTGTGCCCCCTCTGCACAGTGTGTGTGTTCCCCCACAGTATCCATTACAGAAAAATTGATAATTACCTTAAAAGACTGCTGTTATTAACCCCTTCACTGCTGACTTGCAAGTGTTTAAAAACATTTGTATTAAGGTGTTGAGCAGTAACTGCAATATAAAACGCTTGATTCTTCCATAGGGTATTATAGACGCTAAAATATGAGATTATCAATTAATAAACAATATCACATTTATAAATTTCACATGACATGGGATTCTTTTCCCCATCCTAACAGTAATCGCAGTCAGTGTGGCTAGACTACACTACAGCATGACCTTGTCAACGCATGCGCATCTTATCTCTACTACTCTGTACTTCTACGCTTTACGGCAATGTCATAAGGAAAGGGCCAAATCTCGTCATGACGCAGCGACCAGACACGCGCACGTGAGCTCGCCGCACGGTAGTCACGCACGCGTCTCCTTGGCTAGCCTTGCACGCCTGCGCGTCAGGCCTTGTCTCTTTACGCATGCGCGGCAATTTTAAAGCCTGTACCTATTGAGGTAAACGACGAGGTGCGGCGAAAAGCGGGCGACGGAGCGGGTGCTCCACCCTCCGTGTGAAACGGGGACCGCGCGTGTCCCTGGCCCACCATGAGCCTCCCGCGTCTGGAAGTGGAAGACGAGGGGCGGCAGGAGCAGTCCAGGGATGGCGGCGCGGGCGGAGATGTCACGACTGAGGCTGCTGAGGAAGAGACAAAGCAACCGGAGGAGGATGTAAGCTCCGCCCCCGCGGAACAGGGACAGCCTAGCGAGTCGCAGAATGCTGTGAAGGACGAGCCTGCCGCGTCTGCTAATGGCCCCTCCCCTGCGGGAAGCCTGTTCTGGTGGTTGAACAACCGATGCCTTGGCAGGGGGCTGTGTGTGGACCCCGCCAGAGACAACTACAGGACCATGACCAGCCTGTACAGCTCCATCCACCCCACTGACAGCGTCAGCCTGAGCACCAGGACGCACGGTGCCGTGTTCAACCTGGAGTACTCCCCAGATGGGTAAGGGAGTGAATGGGGCACACCTGGGACACCACCGGCTGTACCCAGGGTGGTATGTTACCCACTGCCATTCATTAAACCATAAAGATCATTTGTGCCCGTCCCATGACCGCGAGAATTTCCAGTTCTGCCATGTCCTCCTGGACACCGAATCCAATCAGATTGATGGGCATTACATGAAAAATGCCCCCACCCCTTGCAGTATGCAGAATTTATGTGCTGAAAGTAAAGCTTAATCCCAGAGATTTGTTCACTTAAGCAGCACCTACCGAGCTGCTGGTTTTGCTGTAGTGTCACTGAACACTGTGCAGCAACTTTGGCTAAACATGTATTGGCTCCTGACCAGTGGAATCAGGAAGTCAATCGGCTTCCAGCTTAGCGTAGCAGCTACTCTGCAGCCACAATTGCCTCTGCTGCTAGTGCTAAGTAAGGCTGCGGTCAGACGAAGACACTGATTGCGTTGAAACAGATTCACGTTAACGGATGAGCCGCGCTGACCGTTGAATTGCAGCAGAGCGTTCATCTACGATTTGGTAACATAGCGCTTGCAGATGCTGCTTTACTGATGGCACCTCAGGTGAGCAAGCGGTGGGGCACTGTATAATATGACACCGCCGATGACCTTTAGCACCTCCTTATTACTGGTTGTATTACAAAAAAGGAGTATAATGGGGGTCAGGATGGGTTACTAGTTTTACTATTAAAATTGTTCGCACCGAAAATAAATGAGCAGATAATAGATATTTCAAATCCTATGAATTGGGGATGGATGTTTTTTTTTTTTTTTTTTTTTTATTATATAAAAAAAAAAACCTTTCAGGATTCCCAAAAAAAATAAAAAGTTATTTAAGATTTTTTATTTTTTTACAAACCATATGGCCACGTCCAGACTCTTCAGCAATGATGAATGAAAAAGCTTGAGCAATTCTAGATATAAGTAGAAAAAAACCACAGCGTAATCCAGCCAAATAAATCACAATAAAACTTGGCCCCCCCCCCTTAGGTTTAATCTCACAAGATCGTAATTATCAGGCGCATTACAATGTTGCTGTTACCCCACTCCAGTACGGCCAGTCTCAGGAGTCGCCGGGCACCAACTCTCTTGATAAAGTTCCTTTCTTTTATCGAGTCAGTTTTTGCATCCTTTTGTTGACTTGGAATTTTTCAGGATTAACACCACCTGCACTGGTAGGATAAAACTAATACCAGGGGGCACCCTACGGAGTAGTCCTGATGGTGGTGCATTCCAGCGTCTGATGCCCGGCAACTCCTGAGACCGGCCATACTGGAGTGGGGGTAACGGCATCATTGTGATGCACATGCTAATTACTTCTATCTTGTGGTTTTTAACCCTTAGAGGGCCAAGTTTTAATGTGATTTATTTGGCTGGATTATGCTGTGTTTTTATTTCTGCTTATATCTAGAATTGCTCAAGCTTTTTCATTCATTGTGATATTTTCGAACGCGAAGAGGAGACGTTTTCTGAACAATTAAGATATGTATTTCTATGTGAAGGTTTAAGGGGACACGCTCAATTGTTTTTTCTATTTGTCTATAGCAATGATCCCTCATATGATCCTGTAGTTAAGGGGTCGGCATGCATGCTCTACAGATGTTTTGGAACTACATCTGCCATGATGTTCCACTTACTCATTAGGTTCTTAGATCCTCATGGGAAGTTTAGTTCCAAAAGATCTGGAAGGCCAAGGTTGCTGACCCCTGCTTTAGGAAATAGGTGCCAGAAACACAGGGGACCAATAGACCCCTGCATCTCCTGTATAGTGAATTCCTTACAAGAAGTTAGGGGAGCTCCATATCTGTTGTCATGCTCATGTGCAATACCGTCAGTGTGCGGGGGAAGTCCGGCAGCAGGAGTTGTTATCCTGCTGTGGGAGAAGCCCCAAATTGGCACTGAATCTGCACCGTTCTGTGGGACCTTGCGTGTCACTACTGCAGTGAGCCAGCTTGTTCATTTATCGGCAAATAAAAGGCCGGTTCCGATATCAGTAATTTGCTGAATATTGGCCACAGATAATTGGCAAAACCGATAACCGGTCTATTCCTATTCTAAGTGGACTTTTAATGAAATGTTTTTTACTGTAATGCCACATATATATTTGATATTTATGAAAAATCCCTTTTCAAATGACCAAAATTTCCAAATGTGTGCGTGGACAACTGTTTCTCCAACTTATTTGGTCTTTCTGGTCTTGTAAATGGGATATATATTTTTTCTTCTACATGCAGCTTCTTTGCAGAAATATTGTAACATTTTGATGATAAAATGATAATACAGAGCTGTAACATAGGCTGTTGGAAGCCTGCACAAACCAGGAAGTGAAACAACCACTCACAGCTTGTTAAAGGTTTACAGTAAGCGGAGAGTGGGGCAAGACGGCGCTTGTTTCCACTTTATCCTTTAAAACTCCCCTTTACCGTAGGATGTTCTGCTTCAGCTGTAACACTTCTCTCTTCTTACAAATCACTGCACTGATAACAGGGGTCCCTTCAGACTCCTTTACCTCGCACAGAGCAGCTCCAGTAACGGTTCTCTGCCTGGATGTGCTGTGGGAGAGCCTGAACATGGAGTTTGTAGCAGCTATCCACTTTGACTAGCTCAGAACGAACTGAGAAACAAGTTTTCTTGAACGACTGGTCCCTTTGCTTTAATAACAAAGCTCTTACCCCATAACCGCTGCAGAAAGCTGTAGGTTAGAGTACACAGCGTTTGTATTTAACCCATTCACATTCAGAAATAACGTACATACACTTTTTTTTCGTTGTGGAGACCCAAAGATTAGGCAAAGAAACACTGCTTGCATACATTTTCCATGTAGGATTGATATTTGCCCTGAGTGGAATTGAAATTCTCATTGAGTCTCATTGCACTGGAGCTTACAAAGCGGCTTCCTCAGTACAGTAAATAAAAGAAACCCCACATTTTACACATTTAAACTTTTCATGTTTGGGTGGGATTGACTGCACAGTAACCTCATATTATATATGTGTATACAATGATATATTAAATGAACCGTTTTGTCTTGTCCTCAGGTCTGTACTAACTGTTGCATGTGAACAAACTGAAGTCCTGTTATTTGATCCTGTCTCATCAAAGCATATTAAAACCCTTACAGAAGCCCATGAAGACTGTGTAAATAATATCCGGTAAGTCTCCCTTTCATGGCAATGATCCTAGAATGTGAATATGGACCAAGCCGAGCAGCTCATGTTTGCAATTGTTGGAAGCTCTTGCATTGGATGGAAAATGCATTGAGGTGGCTCCTAGATCCTGTTAAATATCTTGCATATGCAGTGAGTTGCATTTTGGTGAGTGCTTCAGACTGAGGTTTTTTTTTGTCTTTTGGATCAACCACAGTAGGTGATGTGAGAAAGGCTGAACTCGATGGACACATGTCCTTTTTTTTTTCCAGCCTATTAACCCTTTCCCGCCACAGGTGAAAGGACTAAACGATTGAATAAAATAGAAAGTTATTTTCTTTACATTGAATCCTAATGGACTGTCAACTGAATCACATCTCTATGGGGCAATTTCCCTGCAGTGGCACGGCGGTTTAATTATACAATTCATCTTTTTCATGTAACTTGTACCAGATCGTCCAGCCATTCTCCGATAAATCGCATTGAAATTGGAAAGATCGCTAGTCTCTTGTAGTCGCAACAAATCACCTGAAGTCGTCGGATGCAGTGGAAGAATCTCCTGCATATTGTGGGATTGGTCGGACGACTTCAGACAATATCGGATGATCGCACTATTGCACAAATACGCACTCAGTGGATGCCCAGCTTAACCCACATATTAAATTAATTCCCTACCAAAAAATCACTCTTACTTTGTGTGACGGCCCATGCGCTCACTCCTCGCAGCATTTATTTATTTTAATCTGAAATCTCAGTTTTAATGATTTTCATTGAAGTAAAAATACAAAGCCTGAGGTTTAGCCACTTAAGGGTGACTTAACCTCCCTGGCGGTCTAATTTTTCAAAATTTCGTGTCTAAAAGCATCTCAATTTTATTTTAAAGGAAAGGTGTTTTTGTACATAGTTAGCCTGTAATAACTAGGAATCACGCACTGAAATCCGTGAAATCAAGAGTCCTTACTGGTAAAATCCTTTTATAAATAAATAAATTAAATAAAAATTAGTAAGTACACGGAGTCCGATAAAGTTTGAAACACGACATAATTTATTATCCCAAAAATAATTATCCAAAATAATGCAAATTATATTCAATAAAATATAACAAAAAACACTGAAATCTGTCTGCAAGCAAGGGTGAGACCATGTATGGTCTATTTCTTATCCTGTACTGCCACCCAGTGGCCGTTCATAAACATTGCACTTATCATTTTACACTGTATAATCCAATTTTTCTAAATTTGCTACTAGACCCGCCCCCCGCATCATGTGACTCACAGGGAGCCTTCCAGGAAGCAGCTCGCCTCCATCACACTACAGCCAGGGAGCCAGGAGGAGGTGAGTATGTATCCAGCCCGAGTGTGGCTCAGGGTTACCGTTCGCGGTAGTGAAATTTAGCCCCGAGTCACACTCGGGAATACCGCCAGGGAGGTTAAAGACAATTTTAAAATCTACAATATTCTAGACACAGAGGGAATGAATGACTGCTACAGGGATCATGTAATCCGGTAACACTCAGACAATATGATCGTTTCTCTATATTAACATTTCAGACGCATCAAGGTCATTATTGACTTCTAAGCTTTAGAATTATTTTTTTTGTTTTTAATGCTGTGAGTGCTTCATTTCAAAAATATCTGTTGCCTCAAATCCTTACTTTATTAGTGCACTTCATAATAATTTGGCCCTCTACTCCTTGCACTGTGCACTAGGGGACCAAAAGTGTTCTGGATTTTTTCAGATTTTTGGAATATTTTTTGCAATAATGAGTTCTTGGATGGAACGTAAATCTAAACATAGAATTCATATATTTTTCACAAACGTCTTTTACACTTGACCTCAATGTCATTTTATACAATATTTTTAATACAATTTTGGACTATTACATGAGGTCGGGTGTGGAATTTTGTGTGTACAAGAAAATATATATATTTTTTTCTAGGACCCTAGAAGCAGTTGTATGCCTTCCATCAGTGCTGCCCTCATGCAGCGCAACATCCTCACATTTAATGCAACACTGTAGTCATCTTGATCACTCTAAAAGTGGTCAGGATATGTAGAGTCTCCCCCCCCCCCCCCCTTCTCGTGGTAGTGGTCGTGTTGCAGAATATCAGGATTGTCCACCCAGGCGTCACGGATCGGCTCGGTCACAGACACTGAGAGATGAGTTCAAGCAAGAAGGGTGCTTTATTGGTACCAAAAGCACTCAAGCCGGGTCAAGCCCAGAATCTCAAGTGCCCGTGTCAAAACAGATTCACAATTATTATACCTTGAAATCAAAAGTACAACCCCTTAGCAGAAAATCTTCCCCCTCCCTCCAAATCCAAGAACAATCACTTAGGTTTAGACTTTGAGGCACAGAAAATAATTGCTGTTTTTGGGAGTATTCCGCTATACTCTGTCCCATATGCATAGGGAGGAATCTTCCCATAGCTGATAAAGCCTGGACATGAATAGCCCTCATGTCCCCCACCTGGAGGATAACCTTGAATTGCTAAATCACTTACTTGGACACAGAATTCTGCTTGCTAAGCTAGTTTAGTTTCATTATTTGTTAAAAAAATCCTGAACTGTTAGAAACTTGTGGAGAACAGGGAATAGTCTTAAAGAGATGGTATATCCTTTTAATATGTGGTGCGAGCAAGATGGCTGCTATAGTGCCAAGATGCATGTTAGTACTTATTAATCCATTACCTTCGATTTATTTCTTGGATATTCCTATCTCAGTCGGTCTCAATCATGAGCACAGCTTCGATCCATCGTTCCTGCACATGCAATACCTAAATTGCGCAAGTATTGTAGCGGTGTGCTGTTTGTAGTTCCTACGCTACGCAAAATCACTTAGGAGCCCAAATTGTGCAGAAAAGGTTCAGGAGTCCCTGAGCCAAAGAGGAGGCGCTGCACCCAGCGAGGGACAAAAAGTGCATAAAACAACTCAAAAAGAGGGGAAAAAAGTTGTTGGGCAGACAGAGGCTGCCTTATTAATCATTGGCAAGAGAACTCTATATTCTCAATGGAGTGTTATTTTAATAATAGGGTAATGTGCACATTCAACAGCACACTGTTGTGTCTATTCAAAGAAAGGTGAACATCAGGAGAAGTCCCTGGAGAAGAGAACAATCTAGACCAAATAGCCGATTTGAAAAGTGAGCTAAATTTGGAGAATTTTTCTGGTTTGGCTATTTTGACCTAGAATTTTCACTTCTCCAGTCATTCTCCCTGGTTTTCACCTCACTCTGAATAACCCTGTGTGTGTTCGATCTATCGAGGAAGAATGTAGTACTCCTTGATCTAGTTCATTATAAGCTCAGAGCCTCATTGTTTCAATGCACCTCTCGTAACATTTGCACATTGTGCTAATGGAATTGTTTGTCTGGTTTTGCACAGGTTCCTTGATAACAGGCTGTTTGCGACATGTTCTGATGACACTACCATTGCACTTTGGGATTTAAGAAAGTTAAACACCAAGGTGTGCACTCTTCATGGCCATACCAGCTGGGTGAAGAACATAGAGTATGACACAAATACAAGACTTCTGGTAACCTCTGGATTTGATGGGAATGTTATCATCTGGGATACAAACAGGTAATGCAAGCACATTGTTTACAACTCATACACGCCCTGGTAATCTCCCGACTCGACTATTGCAATAATCTCTTATCTGGCCTCCCTCTGTCCCACCTCTCCCCCCTACAATCCATCCTGAACGCCTCCGCCAGGCTAATTCACCTCACCCGCCGCTCTGTCTCTGCCGCTCCCCTCTGAGTCCCTTCACTGGCTCCCCATCCACTGCAGAATTAAGTTCAAAATCCTTATCCTTACCTACAAAACCCTCACTAACTCAGCCCCCACTACCTGTCCTCACTAATCACCAAATACACCCCAGCCCACTCCCTAAGGTCAAACAGTGACCTGCGCCTAGCTTCTCCCCGCATCACCTCTTCCCATGATAGACTGCAGGATTTCTCACGCGCAGCCCCCACTCTCTGGAACGCTCTCCCTCGTACTGTCAGACTTTCCCCTAACTTCTCTTCCTTCAAACGCTCCCTTAAAACGTTCCTATTTAGGGAAGCCTACCACCCAACTCACTGACGCAACCATCAATCACTCTCACCTTGCAGTCCTCTCCTCCTGTTTCCAACCCCAACCCTCCTAGATTGTGAGTTCCTACGGGAATAGGGCCCTCATCTCCTCCTGTACTGTTTGTCAAATGTTGTTCAATGTATTGTAACCCTGTCTATACTGTTCCTATTGTACAGCGCTGCGGAATATGCTGGCGCTTTATAAATAAAGAATAATAATAACAATGGCAAAAGACTAGGTATCATGTTCATGAGTATTTGTATGGGTTAGCACATCAGATGTATATGAATACCATGCCATTGCGATGTGCTTTTCTTAAATATGTTATCCATGCCAGGCATGACTTAATGATGGTATTAGTCTATTTTTGTGAAGTGAGCAGATGGATTAGAGGTGCAAGGAGTGGTGATGGGAGATTGACATCAGGGCAAGAAGTGAAGGGCAAAATTTGAAAGGGGGACGAGAGGTATGGAGAGAGGGGGGGGGAGGTACAAGAAAGAGGGGGCAAGAGTCCAAGAAAGAGGGATTGGGCAGGTGTGTTTAAATTGTGATAAGGCTGTGGTCTGTTTAAGGTAAGGAAAAAGGATTTGGTGGGGACACAGGAACATGATGAAGCAAAGGGGAGCATTGGGGAAGTTATGTGAAATTCAATCAGCATATGCCACACCATCTTCTGGACCAAAAATCTACTACAGTGTGCAATTGTGCACTGAATATATATTTTAAAGGTACGCTACAATAAAGAGGTACTTTTTATAAAAAAACAACATATTTTTAGGTTTTTCCATGTGTACACCACAAACTAAAGTCCCGTTTATCTACTAAATAAAAGGAACATAATATGTATATGTGCACTTAACAAAAGACTATAAACTAATGGTGAAGCTAATAAAGAGGAAAAGTACTAAATTTGCCTTGGTTACCTAGGGGTCCAAGGGAGGATTATTTTATGATAGGTAGTTGCCTGTTTTTTTTTCCTCTAAGCCCACCTAAGTGGTTAGCACTGCCAATACCCTCCTCTTACAGGTAGGCTCATCTGATCTTGGCTCACATATGAACAGCTCTCTTTCGGCCCTCGGATTACTGTGCCAGTGTCATTGGCTAGGTAGCAGCTGTCTTTAGTATCACAGGTTCACTTTAAGGAATAGCAGTGAAAATGTTGCATCTATTTTTAATTTTTGAGTTTGGTAGTGAAACTTAACTTGGAACTGGTGTAAAAGTCATACTTGTGATCTCTTAATTCATGTCATTTAAAAGATGGTTGTGTTTCCAATTTCTTTGCAAACTTGCTTCCATGCATAACTTTGACAAAGGGTGTTATTCAGAACTTGTTGTTTTAATATATTTAATAGTCATTCTGGACAGAACCTCATAATTTAAAATCCTTCCACTTCTGTGGCTTATTTGGATCTAGTAGGAATGTATAGGAGGGCAGAGCTAGCATATGTGGGTAATCTCTACTGTAGCTGAGTTGTAGAAGACTAGAAATGTCAAGTACCACCCCAATAAAATATTGTAGACACATTCATGGTGCTGTAAGTATAGAGTAGTGTGTGATCGCCTAATTACATGGAGGATCTTGGAAGCGGATCCATTCTGACTGGTTGCGGCTATTGCTTTATATATGATCTCCCAAAGTAGGAGTCAGCAACTTGGACTTTCGGGTGTTTGGACTTGCAGCTCTCTTGAGTTTCTGCCAAGCTAATGAGTGGCTGTGCATCATTTAAGATGTAGTTACAAAACATCTGAGTGGGCCAATTGAAAACGATTTTGCTCACAAGGTATGCGACTGCCTGGTCAGAGTGCGGATTCATGCTTTGTGTGCAGCTCCTCAAGCCCATGTCGTTTTTCCTCCCAAACACTGCTACATGCACTCTGATAGACATGACATTTGCATGCAAAGCCGAGTGAGAAGAGGGGACATTCCATGCAGCCTGACCACTTTTAGTTTGCTAAAGTGGTCCGGGTGCGTAGTGTTTATTTAAAAAAAAATAAAAAAAAAATTTCGTGAACAAAGTGGGGGGGGGGGAGGGACGACAGAGGAGGGAGTTTGGGCAAGAGACCAGACCTGGGTGTGGGAGGAAGTTTACGGGAAGGGACCGGACCAAAGAGAGATATGGCAGCTGTGTATTAGCGAGAGGGAGGCAGTAGTGAGTGATGGTTGGTGGCACAGGACTCCATCTCCCAGTAAGGATAAAACGCCAGTGACAGCACACCAGGGTCTTTGTTTATATTTAGTTTACAACAGTAGAACTAACTGGTTATGTCTGACATAAGCCTAGAACTAAATCATACGGAGTACAGCAGCCAGTCAGCACTGAAATTAACGTTATCATTTATTTAGTGCCAACCACACTTTACAATAATCGAAGGGAACAAGACACAAATAAAAAACCTAGGATGGAGACGAGGTGTCACAATAACTCAATCTTTCTTTTAAACAGTGTGTGCTGTACACAGACCGATTTAATTGATGAGAATAGTTGACAACTATTTTCATTATTGATTTGTTTCAGACCCAAAAAGGAGTGTCCTCTGGGTATAACACATACATTTTGGATTTCTACCACCTGTAGTTTAGGGTTGTTGTTTGGAATCCAAGGAGGTTACTGTGGATGCAATCAGAGAACTCAAACCGCAGGACAAGGTTCATTGATGATGCTTCTCTTGCCATATATTTATTTTCTTCGCTTTCTGAATCACCAAAGTTTGTGGTTGCAACAGCAATGATTTTTCACCAATATCTACAGTAGATGGTGATAAGTTGGAGAGTTATCTTAGCAGGTAATGTCAATTGTTGGTTCCCTACATGCATCCACTGTGGTCCTGAAGATGCATAGTGTAATTCATATCTGAGGGCATAGAAATTAAGTCTGACGAGAAGTGTAAATGCAAAATCCTTTAGAACCCCCAATAGATCCGATGCTCGCCTCTCATCCCACAGCAAGAACAGTAGCCCAATCTGACGCTTCTTGTCGCTGTGAGCAGAGTGAGACTGGGGACAAATAGTTCTCTGCGATTGCTTCGCTGAATGATATCATGAGATTGCACAGGGCTTGCAACCTGGAAGTGCAAGCCTCCAAGCCGTCCTACGGACTCCAGAAGGCGATACTCACTCACGGTGCTATGTGAGTATCACAGCGATTTAGCGCTGCATTCCGGGGCAAGGTGCTGATAGTGCCCGTCCTGGAATACAATATTAACATGGGGACGCTACAGAAAAGCCTGCAGGTACATATTTTCCACGTTTGTGTGCGAGTTAAGAAAAGAATAGTGAAAAAAACAATGTGGTGGGACAGGTGCTTCTTCCAGCCAGTGGGGGTGTTCTTTAAGATGTTCCCTCTATTTAGATGGGGTCCAGCCCTCAAATAAAACAGAAACAAATATATTGCGCAGTATGTCAGGTAGATATATGAATAAACCCCTTTAGGGAGAAATGACTCCCATTTTTCAGTGTCTCAAGATCAGACACTAGATGTAACAGCAACCGGCAGCTTTAGGAATGCCGGATTCCCCTTACAGTACTCCAGCGCCTTCTTTCCGCTCCTCAGCAGCAATCCAGGATTGTAGCAGTAAAAGTGAAAATCAACACGCAGGGGGTGTAAGAGTAATTAATTAAAATAAAAGATATAATTTTAATATAAAAAGTGCATCTAAACGCGTTTAGCGGTATGAAGCCGCTTCCTCAGTATGGCATCTACTGAGGAAGCGGCTTCATACTGCGAAACGCGTTTAGATGCATGAAGCCGCTTCCTCAGTAGATGCCATACTGAGGAAGCGGCTTCATACCGCGAAACGCGTTTAGATGCACTTTTTATATTAAAATTATATCTTTTATTTTAATAAATTAATTAATCTTACACCCCCTGCGTGTTGATTTTCACTTTTACTGCTACAATCCTGGATTGCTGCTGAGGAGCGGAAAGAAGGCGCTGGAGTACTGTAAGGGGAATCCGGCATTCCTAAAGCTGCCGGTTGCTGTTACATGTAGTGTCTGATCTTGAGACACTGAAAAATGGGAGTCATTTCTCCCTAAAGGGGTTTATTCATATATTTGTTTCTGTTTTGAGGGCTGGACCCCCATCTAAATAGAGGGAACATCTTAAAGAACACCCCCACTGGCTGGAAGAAGCGCCTGTCCCACCACATTGTTTTTTTCATATGCTTCTCTTTGAGGATTTGGGATATTTCCTCTAGTGAGTGGACAAGCTGCTGATCTAGCCCACCCTGGACTTTTGTATAGGTCCACAATAACATACTGAACTGTTTCATCCCCACAATCCCTATCCCACTCACTATCACTATATTCAGTGAAATCCATTGGGAAGACATTCTCATAAGAAACCACTAGGTGGCGCCTGACATTCAGACTTTTGTGTAAGAAAAGAATTGTGCCCGCTGTATGAAACCTGCTCAGTGCTTTTTTTTTTCTTGCTGTTTGTCAGGCCCACAATGTGGGACTGATACTGAACGAAGATATGCTCATTGCAATAATATGTTGATTTCTGTTTGTGTTTTTCCTAATTCAGTGGGTTAAAACTTGTAAAGTGCTGATTTATTAAATCTAAATCAAAAAATACAATGGAGGCGCCAACTGGTGTGTTGTTTTTGTTTTTTCTCTTCTGTGTTTCCATCCTTCTGATCTGTGTAAAATATTTTTTGTCTCCTGCTTTGCAGGTGTACAGAGGATGGCTGCCCACACAAGAAATTCTTTCATACCCGCTTCCTCATGCGGATGAGGTTAACACCTGATTGTTCCAAAATGCTAATTTCTACATCTTCAGGGTATCTGTTAATATTGCACGATTTGGATCTGACAAAATCCCTAGAGGTTGGCAGCTACCCTATCTTAAGGGCAAGGAGAACGGCTTCCACTTCAGGTACCTGTAATTGTATGGCAATATTTACTTTCTCAGCTGATGAGCAAGTCCACCTTTTGGCAGTGTTCATTTGGAGGCATAGGATTTCATATAGTCTTTATACAGGCATACCCTGCTTTAGAGCATTTCACCAATACAAAGCGTGATTACATCTTGTAACTGAAACCTTAGATTTTTAACCTCTTTGATATATTTTGGTAGAGGGCTTTTAAAGTGTGTGTGCGTCCAGATCTACAGTATATCTATTTTTTTTTTCTTTCCTCTGCTTTCCTATTAGGTGATCCAACCAAACCAACGTCGGTTACATGTGATTTGTGTTTAACTGCTGAAATAGCAGAATAAATTAGAAATATTTTGATTATGTATATTCCTTACCTATGTCCACTTCAAATTGGGTGCATTTTCTTCCCATCTGACTTAATCTAAAATTTGTGATTTTTAGTTTCTGAAGATCGAACACATTTAGGGCACTGTTCCCTTGCTGGCGCTAAAATGGGGATGCTAACTGGGGAAAACCTGCGCCTGCAGGTTTCCCCATAGCGTCTCTATTTTAGCACCATTTTCCAGGGCAGGCGCTAATTCCGCAGCCTGCTCGTAATGCAGCACTACCCTCAATGTTACGCACAATAGCACTTCTCCGCTGCAGCAAGTATTGCTTTCTAGAGTCAATAGGACTCCATAGAGGGTTCTGCTGCCTGGCCGCGAGTCCTGCAAGATCTCGCTCTCATGAGATCACGGAGGGAGACTGGGGACTATTGTCCCAAGTCTCACTCTGCTTTCAGTGGCAAGAAGCAGCTCTCACTGGGTCACTGTTCTCTATGTGGAATGAGAGGTGAGTATCTGATTTATTGGAGGTGGCGGGGCGGTTATAACTGGTGCTAAATGATTCTGCAAAAGCAAGATCAGTTGGCAACAGCTTTTTGGTTGCCAGTAAAATAAGTATAGGGTGTGCAAAGTACAGAAAGCTATTCCCCCCCCCCCCTTTATCGCTGGGAAGGTAATACGGGTGGCATGCGTTAGTCACTTATCCTAACATTAACGCTTACTCACCCGAACGCTACAGTTGGCTATGAAAAGGGGAATGTTACCCACCGTGGGCGCTCTTCCTACTAGTCTAGAATTAAATATGTGAGCGTGCTGCTGCCTAATAGAGTGAAATGACAATGCTTTGCTATATTGCCAAAGTTTCTTTGTTCAATGGAGTGACTTTATCTGGCGCTGCTCGCTAAAATTGAATCGGGTTGGTTGTATATATCACATACACCAGGGTCTGTCTGGGAGATTATGCCTTTGCGGATAAGTGGTACAGAAAGGAGATAAATCAGCATGTATCAGTGTCCGTTTGGGCGGATTGTGTGTCCACGCAGACAAAATGAAGACAGGATAAATGGTGATAGTATACAGATAGAATACACCTTAGCTTACTATATTCCTATTTATGATGATGTGTGCCCGTCTCTGCTGGGTTATTAGAAGACAAATATAAATGACATTGCCTTTAAATGTTCAAAAGTCCATAATGTCTTTTATATCCGCAAGGTTACTGGGTGGAGTTGCTTTGTTGATCCTTATCCCTCTTGGGGTCTTTGTTCAAATAGTGCGAACTGTCATTAAACAATTGTCTGGAAGTAAGAATAGCTGCACTTACATGGTCCAGAGATACATATAGCTCAATGGTCTCGCGTTGTTAGCCCATAAAGGTGGCCGAACATCCCTTCTTTACACTGCTCCTCTTCCTCCTTTGGTAAAGGACTGTACGGCCGGGGCTCCTTGCTGGTTCGCACGCACATAGATCTCAGGGTTTCCGCTGACAGGTGAATGAGGATAGTGGGAGACGTAGTGTATATAGGTATGGGATTTATTGGGCTTTGTTTTAATCTGTAATTACCTTACAAAGCCCAATAAATCCCATACCTATATACACTACGTCTCCCACTATCCTCATTCACCTGCCAGCGGAAACCCTGAGATCTGAGTGCGAACCAGCAAGGAGCCCCGGCCGTACAGTCCTTTACCAAAGGAGGAAGAGGAGCAGTGTAAAGAAGGGATGTTCGGCCACCTTTTATGGCCTAACAACGCGAGACCATTGAGCTATATGTAGCTCTGGACCATGTAAGTGCAGCTATTCTTACTTCCACCAGACAATTGTTTAATGACAGTTCGCACTATTTTCTTTGCCGTTTGTCTCAGTTTATATCTCGGAGGTTAAAGGGAACAAAGACCCCAGGAGGGATAAGGATCAACAAAGCAACTCCACCCAGTACCCTTGCGGATATAAAGACATTATGGACTTTTGAACATTTAAAGGCAATGTCATTTATATTTGTCTTCTAATAACCCAGCAGAGACAGGCACACAACATCATAATTAGAATACACCTTAGCTTACTATATTCCTATCACCATTTATCCTGTCTTCATTTTGTCTGCGTGGACACACAATCCGCCCAATCTCCATTCTGTACCATTTATCCGCAAAGGCATAATCTCCCAGACAGACCCTGGTGTATGTGATTATATACAACCAACCCGCTACACTAGGGAACAGAGCCCTTAATCATTCCAAAAAAAATGTAAAGAGTAGTACAGCAAAAATACTTAAATTTGTGAGGGTAGCAAATGCCAATATAGATACATATAGCTAGGAACAGCTTTTTAGTCTCGGCACATAAGATTAAAAAATATTCCCAGTATTGTGCTGCATATTAAATCCCACATATTCTCCAAAAACTGAACTCCCAATCTTGTGAGCCCTCTACTGGCTCTAGGTAGACATGCAGGTGGTTCTTTCTCTTCCTCCTTCTCAGGCGTCCACACGCCTTCCAGTTTTTTTGCATTTTTAAATATGGATCTATTGCATGCTATATATATAAAGCAGGGGAATAGAGGGGGCCCGATTCCAACCTGGATGTTGATCTGCTTAATTTTATCACATCCTCTTCCATCTGAGACTTCTGGGATGTAGTGCAGGCTTACTGTATGTTAACATCTCCTATACTTCTATAGAAGAGATGTTTAAATGTGCAGGAAGAATATTTCAACCCAAGTCATTCCCCATCCCAAGTCATTCCCCATCGTTATTCATCAGAAATGAATAACGACTTTTAAAGGCTGGTGTTAAATTATTTTTATGTACAAGTGAAATCACACAGCAGCTAAATCTACACCCACCAAAAAAATCGAATACTCACCTCAGATACCTCAGGGAAAGAAAGCAGTGTGGTTCGCTGCTTCCTGTCTCTTTGGATTCCTTTTCATGGTCCAGGTTGAATCGCGCATGCATGAGCTCCTGCAAAGCTTGAGCTAGATTGTGTCTGTCTCCATAGAGTCCTATGGACATCTGGAGCTGAAGCAGTGGCAAAACACATTGTGATCTGAGCTACAAAGTGGCTCAGTCAGAATACAGACAGTAAAAGTGAGCTGCAAATGGAAAACGGCTGACACACAGGTTTTACATTTGTGTCTCGCCTTTAGTGTCATGGTTGGAATCTGGACCTGTGTGGTTTCCCCCCCCCCCTTATCTCGGCTGATGATGCTGAGTGTAACCTTTCCTGGTTAGACCTTTTATTCTTATTTTAATAAAAGTTTTAACTTATTGCTGCAATCTCCTTTGCGGATATCGTTCGGAGGTGGTTTCTTGGATTTCTCCATGAGTGCCATATGCATAACCCATAGAGCCAGTAAAGGCTCCACCTCAAGCAAAATGTGCACTTACACTATATTGCCAAAGGTATTCTCTCACCTATCCATATGCGAGTCAAGGCAGGTGAGCGAATACTTTTGGCAATATAGTGTAGGTGAATTCTCACTTTTCGTTGAAAAAGTTGCATAGCATCACATTAAAGGGAAACTCTATTTTCATTTTGTTTTTTATAGGTGGCATCACCACCTGCCTATAACCTTTTCACAGTAGTTTGTTTTTGTTTATACATTTTTCTTCTGAGAATGCTGTTTTAAAAATATCGGCTGTTTCCCCAGTCAATCCATACCTATAAACCAAATGTGTTTTAAAGGTGTATTCTAGATATGTGCATGTAAAATCGTAGTTTTTTGTTCCTATACCTTTTACAATGGTCAATGAAAAATATATTCGAGATTCTTTAGTGATTGCTTTTTAAAAAGCAATACAAATTTAAATGTATCTAGAAAACAAAAACTGGATACATAGTGCAGGTCATAATAAATAAAAAGCTAGCCCCAATGGACCGCACGCTCAACTTAACATTTGATGTACCTACTTTTCATAGTTACCACTCCACCTGTTTCTGCTGGATCACAGGGATTAGCCTCTGTGGTATCTTCACAGAGAATTCATATGCCTCCCGGGTGGCCTTGGTGGATAAAAATTGCTGAAGGAGCACTTTTCTGTACATATCCAGGCTACTACTAGCATATAAAATACATCCACATTTTAATTTAATTCATCTAAAATACTAGCATATAAACGTGTTGGAATTTATTCTATTAAAATTTGGATGCATCCATGTCCCAGTGTTGTGGCTCGTCCTGGAAGCAGTGAGCTGCTGTTAGTGATGGCCGTGCTGGTCCTCTGGGTAGGGTGGATTGGATGAAACCGTCTCGTTGGTAGTGATCGGTTCGGTCACATAGGTAGCATCGTGGACCTGCGGTTGGGTTGGGTCGGGTGGTAGGTCGAGGTGCCACCCTTCAAGACTGGGAAGCTGTGGCGGACTGGGTCGGGGTAAGGGATAGCGTTCGCCCCCACCTGTCCTCTGGAAGTCCAGGTACTCGTCTGCCAGGGTAGCGGCTTACTGCACCTACTCTCGCAACGTCAAGGGAATGTGATCTAAGAATTGTTCTAGCAACACCAGCTTAGTGATATCCTTGACGGTGTGGACCTGGCTCCCCTGGAACCTTTAGGTCCTGCTGCAGCCGATGGGCCCACTCGACGTAAGTGGTGCTGGCCTTTTTTGCGTGACATTCAGAACTTTATCCGGGTAGCTTTTGGGGTGATGGCAAACTGGACTTGCTTCACGTTGGGGTAGTCCATAGCGTCTTGGTCAGCGACTGTTCAGTACATCTCAGCAGCCCGTCCAGACAGTTTACTGGCCAAGATCATATACAGATAACAAAGGAGGATGTAAATACTTTACATCAGTACCACAATAAGTTGACTCCCAGGAGATGGTCTGCCGCTCCCAACAGTAAGTAAATACATACACACACGAAGACTTCAGCACCTTTTCAGGGTTGTACAAATGTACATGGGAACCAACCCGATGTGGAACACCGTTTTCCCTCACCACATTCCAGTATGATGGAAACAATCCAGTAAAATGAAAATGTTTTATTATAATTAAAATATATTCTAAAATGACGCGTTTCGTCTATTACTAGACTTTTTCAATGGCAATAGTAATATATAATCAGTCAAAAAGTCATTACTTTCATGAGCTTTTTTTTTTTTTTTTTTGAAGGGAATGTGATTTGCTGAAAAAAGGACTTTACTACTAAATATTTGACCTTATTGTCTATTGTTAATTCTATGTATGACTAAATGATGCCATCCACAGATGTGACGTCTTCACCCACCACTGAATCAAGAACAGCAGCCCCCCACTATCCTCTTAATGATTTGAGTTCATTGTTCGAGAAACACACTTCACGCTCTTCACAAAGAGACGGTATGTGTTTATGAAGCCTCTTGTGCGTGTGTTTTTTTTTTTTCTTTTCTTCCTTTGTACAGGTTGGGCAACCCTTATCTGGAATTCTAAAATCCTGAAGATTCAAAAATCCGTTTTTTCTTTTCTTTTTGAGCTTTCCAGATTTTAGTCATACTTTCCTTCGTGACACTCCAGCCGTATGTGCGTTCGTTCTCCAAAGGATGGACAACCTTTATTGCGCTATACTGGGTTTTTGCTTCATCTAACTACATGTTTGATTAAGGGGTTAACAAGCTTTAAAACGATATTAAAAAATTGTCTAGGGAATAAAATATTGGGTTGTATATAGTATTAGGTAATCAGAGTATATTAGTGCGTAGTGGTACTTTTTTTTTTTATTTGGCAAGCTTTCGAGGGTATACCTCCCTATCATTACGCACCACTATACTCTGATTTTGGCATCTGGACTAACACGGCTTACCAAATCTATTATATATATATTTATGCATTATTGCAGAGCCCATTTACACATCCCAGCAATTCAAAGAACTACATTACAGAGCTCCTGTGTGACATTCGCCGCACAGAACTCTGGGTAATACATGCAAATGACATCTGCAATTTCCCATTTTTTAAAAAAAATTTTTTTGCATCCTGGGTCTGCTTTCACACAGAACCCTTCAAAGCCACCTCTGGACAGCACTGTTTAGGGTTTATTGGACCCTCTTCAGCAAGGGATATATATACATTTATCTATATCTCATACAGCTATTTCTTTCTAAAGGTATGCATTAGCCACCTTGATCCTTTAGTGTAACTTGAATGGCTGAGTGCGCCCCCCCCCGGTCCTCCATCAGCTGTGTTATGGGAAACTGGGGGTTGCTGGTTCCAGAGCAGACCCCCAGCCTGACCTGCTGCGGCGTCTCTCCCTTCTCCCAGGTAATGCAGATATGCAGCAGCTTTCCTTTCTCTGCAATCCTCCGCCAGAACTTGAGGGAGTGCTGTATAACTCTCTTACAGAGTTATTCAGAGAGCAGTGAAAAGCAGGAGAATGACTGGAGAATGGAAAATTCTAGTCAAAATAGTGGATTTGGAAAGTGAGATGAATGGGAGAATTTTTATGATTTGGCTATTTTGACCTAGAATTTCCATTCTCCTGCTTTTCACTGCTCTGAATAACCCTGCAAGTAATTGTCCCCAAACTCGAGACACCGCAAGAATAATGATCTTTTAATTTGAAATTGGGGCCAGTTTATATGAGAAACCGGAAGGAGGTGGAGGTAAAATGACATAATCATCACTGCACACTGTTGTATACTAACCAGATTTCTGTGTCTCTGAAGTGATTTTAATTCCCCCTTGTGTAGACGAACAAGATTAACAATTATCAACATCAACTCCACATCAAATCAATCTAAGGACAGACACCACGAACCATAGTTCTAAATCGGATTACTTACAAAAAACAAATTCTTAAACAACCAATTTTAAGATGGCTATACATTTAGCATTAACCCTTATATGCCCACTGTCCGTTAGGCTTTGCCACATTGGTCTGTGGTCCCTTGGCACCAAGATCATATGTAATGTGGGCAAGATTGTTACATGTGCCATGGAGTGTGAGGGCACAAAGATGGAGGGAGCGTTGGTTACAGGTTGCTTCTGCACACCTCTTTGTATTCGCAGCAACAGTGGCTACCAGATCCACACTAGTATGTAGGTACTGGAATGAAGGATAAGTAAATTACACTCGGGGGTTTAATGTGAGTGGGAAACCAGAGTTTCATAAGTTTTTTTAAATGGAGATCTCAAGCTTTTTGCCCCAGATGAATGTGTGAAAGGTTGAACTCGATGGGCTTTTTTTCTGTATATGTAATTACCGAGCTTCACTGAGTTGAGGGTTTGTCTTTTTTGCCTTTCAGTACATGCCAGCCAACATCTTTTAGATCTTAACATAGAATAAGGGGGCGAGGAGATACCCTTGAGTATTTACTGTTCTACAACCCAGCTAGTTTTGTCAAATATTGTTTGAGGACGCATTGGATCTGTTAGCATTATCTGTAAACCCACACAGAGGGCCCTGACCTTCTTGTTTCTGCCAAATTTGACAGCCAAACATTCTTTAGTGTAATGCACTTTTATCTGTGATCTCTTTCCACTCAGTTTACCTTTCTGTAATTGAATAGCCTGGCGCCAAACAAAACGTAACCTGCTCTTAGAATACTGTATTAGAATAAAACGGTCAGAGCGAGACAAAATTACTGTTTAGTTTTTTTTTTTTCGTATTTATGGCTCAAACCAGGAAAATACGAATTTGAAAAAGTTATGTACAGTTGTGTTCAAAATTATTCAACCCCCACTGAAATTGAGTGTTTTGGCCAGTTTGACATTGATTTTGATCATTCAGTCATCTTGCTTACAATTAAATCAAAGAGGCACGTGTAGGTCAGACAAATATAACATAACATTTATAATGAAATAACCACAAATGTCTTTTCTGTGCTCACATCATTATCAGTTTTATTCAACCCCAAGTGACATTCAATCTTAGTACTTAGTACAACATCCTTTTACAGTTATTACAGCTTTTAAACGTGAAGCATAGCTTGACACAAGTGTCTTGCAGCGATCTACGGGTATCCTCGCCCATTCGTCATGGGCAAAAGCCTCCAGTTCAGTCACATTCTTAGGCTTGCGCACTGCAACTGCTTTCTTTAAGTCCCACCAGAGGTTCTCAATCGGATTTAAGTCAGGTGACTGCGATGGCCACTCCAAAATGTTCCAGCCTTTAATCTGCAACCATGCTCTAGTGGACTTGGAGGTATGCTTGGGATCATTGTCCTGTTGAAAGGTCCAACGTCTCCCAAGCCTCAGGTTTGTGACGGACTGCATCACATTGTCATCCAATATCTCCTGGTACTGAAGAGAATTCATGGTACCTTGCACACGCTGAAGCTTCCCTGTACCTGCAGAAGCAAAACAGCCCCAAAGCATGATTGACCCCCCCCCCCCGCCATGCTTCACAGTAGGCAAGGTGTTCTTTTCTTCATAGGCCTTGTTCTTCCTCCTCCAAACATAGCGTTGATCCATGGGCCCAAACAGTTCTAATTTTGTTTCATCAGTCCACAGAACACTATCCCAAAACTTCTGTGGTTTGTCCACATGACTTTTGGCATACTGCAGTCGACTCTTATTCTTTGGAGACAGCAAGGGGGTGCGCCTGGGAGTTCTGGCATGGAGGCCTTCATTACGCAGTGTGCGCCGTATTGTCTGAGCTGAAACTTCAGTACCCACATCTGACAAATCTTTTCTCAGTTCCTCAGCAGTCACACGGGGACTTTTCTCCACTCTATGCTTCAGGTAGCGCACAGCAGTCGAAGTCAGCATCTTCTTTCTGCCACGACCAGGTAGCGTTTCAACAGTGCCCTTTGCCTTGAATTTGCGAATGATGCTTCCTATGGTCTCTCTTGGTATGTTTAACATCTTTGCAATCTTCTTATAGCCATTGCCCTTCCTGTGAAGAGTAATCCCCTCTTCTCTTGTCTTCCTGGACCATTCTCTTAACTTCACCATGTTTGTAACCACACCAGTAAATGTCTAGAAGGAGCTGAGTATCACAGTCATTTTAAAGCTGCCTAATTGGTGCTTATTATGCTTTATTGCTGCGCCGTGACATCCACAGGTGTTTTCAATACCTGATTGAAAACACTTGAATGAACCTCTGTTCTTCAGAGTGGTAGTCTTTAAGGGGTTGAATAATTGTGTCAATGAAGAATTCACAAAAGAAACATTTACTACTGTATTACAAAACCAATTGATGTCATTTTAGTTGCATATGGTTCTTTAAAAAGTCCTTGTAGGATTTCATTCTGAATACAATTACAAATGTACACTAAATTCCCTAAAACCCTTTACAGCATTGGGGGTTGAATAATTTTGAACACAACTGTAAATGATGATCATGGATCTCACAAAAGAGTGGTACTGAAAGTACTCTGCATGTTGTTTTTAATTTGTCAGGTGCTTCCCCTCGTAATAGTCTTGAGGTTCTGACCCCAGAGGTTCCGGGAGAGCGTGACCGAGGCAACTGCATAACATCACTGCAACTGCACCCGAAAGGGTGGGCCACTCTTCTACGTTGTTCTAGCAACACAGATGACCAAGAGGTAAGCGTTGTTCTTGATGCAAGGCTTAAAGACCATCTATGCTCCGAGGTGCACGTTTGCTGCAATGTCCCCTGATCAAGGATATCACGTCAGTTTTAAAGCGCATTGCAATATCTCATCCCTTGATGTACTCCCCCCGATCTAGTGGCAGATACTGTCATGTTTTGCTCTCTGTGGGAGGAGATAACTGGGGATCGTTGTGTCCCTCAGGACAAAAATATTACCACTAACAGCCTATGGCATGCAGAAGCTGAGCAGCAGGTTGCCCTGTAGGATGGCCCTCCATTCAGAGCTTGCACCCCTCCCAGTGGCATGCCACAGTAACATGGAGGGCAGCAAAACATTAACAGGGAATAACTCCCTTTTCCAGTTATTCCCACCAAAATAAAAACCACAAAAAACCTGGACACCTATAAAAGGAATGAATCCTCGTCAAATGAGCCCAAATTTAAGAACCGGTGCTTGCATAACCTGTTTATCTGAAAATGCATTCAGTCTTCTGTGCTCGAGCATTTAATCTCTGTATGCTGATGTGTCCTTTAATATCCTTCAGCACAGCCCTTGCAAGCGAACTGCTGTCAACATTGTCCGGGCTAAACCAGTGATTCTCAACTCCGGTCCTCAGGACCATCTAAAAGGCCAGATTTCAAGGATTTCCTTGGGGAAATGCAGACTGAATCCTGCAATCACTGAGCAGCAAATCAGATCACCTGTGCTATGCTTCAGATATCTGGAAAACATGGCCTGTTAGTGGGTCCTGAGGACCAGAGTTGAGAAACACTGGTCTAAACGCACAAGATGTATGTATGTATGATCTTGTGCGTTTTAGACCAGTGTTTCTCAACCCTAATATTATAACCGTTCAGCATTTTGAGACTTTGCCACACAAGCACATATCCAGCAGAGCAGCCCCTATACAAAGCCTTTTGTAGCCTGGGACTTTCTTTTATAAAGTCATACTGAGAAGCTTTTTTTCAAGATGATGAAGCTTGAAGGCACGGTCTGGTGTTCTTGCCTTTTTAACCCCTTAGTGACCGGGCGGTTTTACACAAATCCGTCCTTTAGTGACCGCTGCTGTTTTTACGTTTCTGCGCTGTTAGGGTTTAGGTCAAATTTTCCTCTTACTCGTTAATTCAACCCACACATATTATACACCCTTTTTCCCGCCATTAAATGGACTTTCTAGAAATACCATTATTTCCATCATATCCAATAATTTACTATAAAAAAATATGAAATATGATGAAAAAAATGGTAAAAACACACTTTTTCGTAATTTAATCCCCAAAAGCTACAACCACCAATAAAGACCCCGGCTAAATAGTTTCAAAATTTTATCCCGAGAATAGAAATACCCAATTTTTACATGTTTTTGCCTTTTTAACCCTTTCACTGCTGAGCCAGTTCACCTATGTGCGCTGCGCTCATTCTGACCATTTTGTGCTAATTATTTTGAGATGACAGCCTAGGTCCTATTTAATTTTAAACCCCCCCCCCCAAACAATTTTTTTTTAAAAAAACAAAACATTTTTTTCATTTTATTTAATTTTTTTTTTTTTTTAAATAAATTGATCAGGCCTTTCAAATGATGTCAAATATGACCATCTAGCTGCCATGGATCGGGAGATAAAGGGATCCTTAGGATCCCCTTATCTCTACATGGCAGCTAGATGGTTAACTGGCCCACTGACATCCTCACACATATGGTGAGGTTGTCAGTGGGTGGGGGGACGGGACCTGGAAGCTAGGCTGACATCCAAGATGTCAGCCCCCTCCAGGTTCGAATCGCGTTTTGGCGCCAAATCCGGCGGCTTTTAAAACGGCTTTTAAAACGGTTAATGCTATACACCGCTGAAAAGGGGAGACTCTCCCCTTTTCAGCGGTGCAAAAAGCATCTCCCTAGCTTCAATGGTTGGAGATAGAGCCCCCCCTCCCCTCCATTGATTTGAATGGGGGCACCTGCTGATGACATCACCACGCAGCGTGGCGACGTCATCAGCCTCGCCTGCCCATGTAAATCACATGGGCAGGCTTCCTCCCTGCCAGATCACCGAGAGAGGGGAGTATTGGGCGGGAGGGGGATTTGGCGCCGCTGACGTACCCTGTACGTCCGCGGGTCTAAGGGAGACCTGTGGACAGGACGTACAGGGTACGTCAGGGGTCCTTAAGGGGTTAATGTTGTAGAGCAGGGCTGCACAATGGTAGAGTCTCCATGGAAAAGGCTCATAGGATTCTTAATTTTCTAATTGAATCCTAGATGTATTTAGTTTAGCCAAACCAGAAAAATTCTCCCATTTATCTCACTTTCCAAATCGGCTATTTGGTCCAGATTGTTCTCCTGCCAGTTCTACGGAGTTTCACCTTTCTCTGAATAGACCTGTTTGTGTTTTTAAAGTGCTACATTGACGTGTTTTCTCATTGTCTTTGTCCAGTGGACCTGCGTGTATGAATTCCAGGAAGGAGCTCCTGTTCGCCCGGTGTCTCCTCGATGTTCATTGCGATTGACTCACTACATTGAAGAGGCCAATGTAGGCCGGGGTTACATCAAAGAACTGTGTTTCAGCCCTGATGGACGTATGATTGCTTCACCACACGGTTACGGCATCCGCTTGCTGGGGTTTGACTCCCAGTGCAATGAACTCGTAGACTGTTTGCCCAAAGAAGCTGGGACTTTGCAGGAAATCCGATCCCTGTATTCTCACAGAGATGTGGTCCTGACAACAAAGTTCTCCCCCACACATTGCCAGATAGCTTCGGGGTGCCTTAGTGGGCGAGTCTCCTTGTATCAGCCGAAGTTTTAAGAGAATGGAGAGTAAAAAACTATTTTTTTCTTTTTACAGTGCGTCAGAATTGGAACTTGAATCTGACAGTCTTGATTTCCATCTTTTTAACTTGGATGAAGACATTACAGCAATGCTTAACAGCACAGATAAAAATTATGTTTTAGCTTTGGTTTTGACAGAGCATGTTCTGTGCACATTCTTGCCTCTTCACCTTTTTTTATTTTTCTGTATTCTCAATACACTCTTTACTTTATATTTTTTTTTATTTTTTTTGTGCCATACTGCTTGTAAAACACTAAATATTTTCCCTACATTCTTTTACTCCACTAATGGATGTTCCATATAAATTTGTTTGGTCCCTCTCAAACATAAAGAATTTGAAAATAAATTTGTAATTTTGAGGCAAGATGTTAATAATTATTCTAGCAACACATCTGTAAGAGAATATGTATTAAAAGTCATATAGAAATTTATAATCTTTTAACATGTGCTCTAAATGGTTGCTGGTGGTCAATTCCAGGTAACGCAGCTCTGGTTTGTTGTGTTTTTGTTCTGTTTTCCCGTTTTAATAGGAAAGTAATATTCTCAATTGTAGATAATTAGCTGTAATGTAACCAATGAATATAAATTTATGATGGTGAAAGCAAAGGGTACCTAATCCAGTCATTTATGGACATATGGCATCTCAAATTACATTGTAATTTAAAGGTGTATACAGTTTTTAAGTCTTAAAAAAATATATAATATATTCTGCCCTCCGATGCCTGTGGCAATTTCATCAAGGGCCATTGTTTCTTTCATACATAAAGAAGTATATACTTCCTTTAAGCATCATTTGTTGTTTTTTTTGTTTTTTTTTTTGGTTTCCTTAAGCTATAGATGCATGTGGATATTTATTTTTATTTTGAGACCCAGATGGTAGGGCAGGCTAGGTTATTGGTTTGGAATGTAGGTAGATACATGTCCCTAAAATGTTAATTGCTCATCAGGTTTTTTTTTTTTTCTTCTCCCTTCATAATAGAGTAAAATAATTTTAATGTATGAAAAGTCTGGTTTTTATGGAGGTTTTTTGCTGGGACAGCTGGAAATAATTTAAACACAATGTTTTCTGATCTACTGAAGATGTGACCTAAGCGCACTTTGCATGCGTGCATAATGAATGTACGTACTGACGGAAGATACTGTAGACACCACACGGTCTGTTTTTTTTTTTTATTTTTTATTGATGTTGAAAAAAAAAAGGGAAATATTGGAAACAAAATTAATCAAAATTAAAGCCAGGTAGTCAGCCGGACCAAAAAAAACTTCTGAGCGTCAACATGATGGACGTCGCAAATGCACTGCGCCTGGCGTCGCGTCATCATGCACAAAGACTGCAAAGTGGCGCACTCCGGGCATCTGTTGTAGCGCTTTTTGTCGATGCCTAAATGGCATCTGTTGCCACCTGCGTGGTGTGTGTGCGCACTTCGGTGTGCACGTACTTCGTGTGTTGGTCTCTTTGGATCACAAATCAATGCTACGATGGAAGTTAAACTGCGGCGACACGGACGTGATGACTGCGTTCGTCTGACGCTAGCCTTACTTGCAAGCACTTGGTGTCATTTCTTGGTGCAGACTTTCTTAACTTTGTATCCTGCGAGAGCTTCTTGAAAAGGCTGCACCAGTCTGTTCTGTATCCAGAGATGAAATATGACTATAGCATGTCTTACCCCTAACGGTAACCCATAACCTCTGTTGCCAGTTTTTCCAATGTGCACATTATATTTGTTCTATTTTTTTTTTTTTTATACTATTTTTTATAATCCCAATAACACTGTGCACTTTGAGCATTTAAGGGAGAGTTGAATAATAACAGCTTATTTTGGGTAAGAAGCTTGTAAAAAGAATAATCCCTGTCTGCCCATTTCCTTCATGCATTTTCAGTATATATTTTAACGTTTAAATTTACTTGGTCTATTTACAAAGCACTGAATTTCAGTGCTTTTCACTTCAATTTAGATAGTGAATTCATCTAGTGAATGGTCACCGTAGTGTGAAGATGGAGTTGCTGAAGTCCCACGAAAAAGTTGTAGAACGTCACCGAAAAGCACCAAACTGAACGCTCTCCTACTCGAATAGGTGTTGGTGACAGATCTCTGTACCCTGACAGGCTCACATCTGTCAATGCCGCTTTCTTTCTGGACCCCCATTGTTCTCCCCAGGCAGACTCTCGTACCTTCCTCTGGTTCTCAGGCAAAGCTTTAAGGACCATGACACATAAAGCGCCTGCTAGCATCCCCAGAAATAAGACGAGGCTGTAGATCTGGAGGTCTTCATGGTCAAAATCTGTTTATTGGGGATGGGCACAGATAATTATGCGGTCAAACCTGGGTTGTTTGCATACAAAAAACCTTCCATAGAAAATGTGAGGATTTCTGGGGTTGCTGTTCCTTCTGCTTCTCAGAGTGTGAGCCGTAATTAGAGTAGGACAAGTAGTGGAACAAACATTGTGTAACATTCCTAAACGAGGCATGGCAATCGTGAGCCGTTAAACTGAAAATCAAATCCTTTCGCTGACCCTTTGGTGCAGTTAGGCGTTCTGTGAATAGATTAAACATTACTTGTCTTTGGGACAGTATTGCTGCTGCCGAACTGCATTGTATTTAGCCGTCGGTTTGCCCACGTTTGGCAAATTGGCAGCTTGGTGAATAGACTAACTGCAGTGCAATTCGGTGTCAAGTTCGGAGGTTAGTGAATAACCCTTTTTGTTATCTGTCTAGCCTTTACTTTTCCACGGTTCACTGTTGGAATGGTCTCTTGTGCAGGTACTGCAATGTAAATAAAGTGTGGTTTCAAAGAAGCAAGCCGCTGGAGCATAACGTGATCCTTTCAACTTTACAGCACTGAATGCACACATTACAGGAGGCCTGATAAAGGCATACATTTGGAAACTAAAATCTGCAATTTATGCTCTGTGGGGGGGTGGGGGAGTCGGCCATCCCTGCCCATTGTAATGGTCTACAATTCCCTGAAATCTTTGCATGCAGTAGACGGCTAGAGAATCATGGGAGTTGTAGTTTGGCAATATAGGGGGGTCTACAGTTTGATACTCAAGAAGATTCCCAGAATCCATGAACCTTTCTTTTTTGTACTTTGATTATTTTATGAATGTATCTCACAAGTTTAATTCTTCACCTTATGTACCTACGCTATCTACACATGTACCTTTTTTTCTTTCTTTATTACAGCCCCAGGGTGCCCCTCTCACTCATTCAAGTGTTCCGCCACCTAGCTGCGCATTGTTCAAAACACCAGAAGGCGTTGGTGTTATATACAGTATATGCACATCCAACTCACATTTTATTGAGCCGGCTTCAGGTGGAAATTTCCACTTGGAGCTGGATGTGGGCTCAATAAAATGGTGTTACATATATGCACATCCAACTCACAACAGCTGAACTACATACTGCACAATTGCTGTTTTTTCATCTTCCCTACAGCACTTTTGGGAGTTACTACATACAAGGGGTGAATTCTAGAAGAAGAAACTTCTGATCCCTTAATCTGGACATGCACTGTATATACCTTTTGCTAAAAAGTAGACCTGGGCCACCTGGTGCTGTGTTGATAAAATCCAAAATAAGTTTACTGAATCTAAATATAATCAAATGAATCTTGGTTCATACAAAATCTCTAGCCCCTAATCACACAAACAGTAACCCTACAGCAAGCTGAAACGGTTGTCCGAACCCTAAAAAGCTTGTGCATTGAGAGGTATGGGAGGGAGAATAGCTCAGAAACGTCCAATTTCAGAATCACTTATCCGTCCAAATTGGTGAATTTTGTAGATGTGAATTTTTTTGGCTAAGTGAAAACCGGAGGTGCTATATAAATCATTACTCATTCCCAGTGTCTTGAATCTTCGTTTGAACAAACTTATAGGATTTACCATAGATACTCAAGTACAGCGCGACCCGAGTATAGCGCAACGGATAAAGATTTATTATGGAAATGAGAGAATACTCATGACTCAAATATAACATGAGGAACAAAATTTTACTGTACCAGTAAACAATTAAGATCCTTCCAGGTTCTCTTAACACAGGCAGGCTCCCCCCCAGGCCAGGGTGTCCTGCTCTAGAGTGATTGCAGTTGTTGTTACGAAGTATGAAGCCGCTGGCCTTCCGTCTTCTTTACTAGCACTTAGATGGCTGGCAGAGGCGAGCGAGGTGAATGATTGGCCGTGATGGATCCCACCTCTCTCGAATCCAGGAGTTCCTGAAGTGTTTGCAAGCATCAGGGAACCCACATTCACTTCAGCAAGACTACCAGAACATTACATTCGAAAAAGCTGTGTTCTAAAACATAGGGTGATTTTTGCTGAGCATGCAGCTATCATGTGGTGTGTATGAGTCTGAAGGTTAAAAAAAGTGATCTGATGGAGCTAGATATTGAATTTGCCAACTTCTTTATCTGAAGCAGTAAACCTCACAGGGTCTCAAGCTGCCAGAATTTATTAGCTTGGTACAGAAGGGGAAATCCTTCCTTATAACCTAGCCTTTCTGTAAGACCACCAAGAGCGTCACACCTTAAGAAACACTGAGGGTTATTCTGCATAGCAATTTGTATACTTTTATTGATGTACATATATTTTACAAAAATACCCACAGTATTAAAATGCATGATTTTGGTAACTTTATTCTGATAAAATATTCCTAGTAGATATGGCATAACACATTACTACAACAATGACATTTAGCTGCATGTTGATGGAGTCTTCCCACCCATCACTGCATATTAAGCGCTAAAGGCAGTCTTGTACATCGAATGAAATTGTGTGTTATAACTTCAGATCAAGCGGGGATTGATGGATGTAAGCATTGCAGCAGCTTCTGGTATGATGTTGCAGTCAGTTAATTCTCAATAGGAATGGATGTTTGATTATCAACTGAATACTTAGCCACCAGCGGGCACTGGCTGCCCTATAAGTAGTGAGGCTTTAATTACAGTTCAAAGCTAAGGCCCTTGTTATGCATAAAAAAGGAAGTTAACACGCTCCCAGGTTTTCTATGACATCACTGTCCGAACTCAGCAGCTATATCAAGTCACTTTCAATTGGAAAAAGTAAAAAAAATATATAAAACAAATTCTATAGCCAGCCTATTTGATGGGCTCCCCCAGCTGGCCAAAAAGTGCTGCTTCATGCTATAGCTGTGCTATTAAAAGGAAAATGTAACCAAGTTAAGTTTCAGTATTTTTAGTTGACATGTTCAAGTTGCTGAAAATGACCTGTTTTACTACAAACGAGCTTCACTTGAGAACAAAATTCCTTTTCATTAGCCCAGTCTATGACCAGATCTATATATTTTTTTTTTTTTAATATTAGGCATGCTACAGGAGCTTTTGAAGATCCTGTAATAACAAAAGGGGTTAACAAAGCTCTCACAGCCATATGTGAAAAGGAGTGTATTTAGGAGGAATGCAGAGCAGTATTTCTATGTAATGGCGTGTATGTGTATGCTAGGGTACAGAGCGGTCCGAGTTTTCATGTATGAAATTCTCCAACGTGTTAACACAAACATCAACTGCACACATGTATAAAATTATTGGTGTGTTGGTTTTGCAAACTGATTTCATTTTTTTTTCTTGGCAACCAGCCAACGGATGCATGTTTATGGCCTGACCAGAAGCCAGGTCCGATAGGCATCAAGTATTGGAATGGGGGGGGGGGGGGGGAGCCTTCAACAGTTGCCTGTTTGTACAATAGCTGTGGGACGGTCCTGATTTTGGGGCAACTCGCATGATATTTCTGGCCAAATAACTATGGGAATTGTACATTACATTTAAGGGGGCTGGAGTTTGCCATCCCCGCTTTACAGTTGTAGCTGAAGGCCAGTATGTAATGTGTATTAGGGATACACGATCCCTGGTATCGGCACCGATAATACGTAGTATTTTCATGAGTACTAGTTCTCATGCAAATGCCACAGATACCGGAAGTCAGCACCAGGCTGGCTTGCTAGGCGGTATCTGATTGCCAGGTCCCTCTGGCTTAGCCGCGGTCGTAAGATCTTGCAGAGTTTGCAAGAGCCCAGCCCCAGAGGAGCCTCATTACAAGCTTCATAGGCCAGCAGCCATTTGCCAAAACGTAGCCAGCCTGAGGGGCCTGCAAGAATGCTGTTAATGAGTTCTGTGCTGCCAGCTGGCCCCAGTGAATGAGTGTGTGAGGTGGGTACATTGGACAGGCTTTCAGCAAAATCCTAAATTATATACTAGAAAGCAGTCACATGACATTAAAAGTATCAGTGAGTACTGAAAGAAAGAAACAGTAGCGGTGCATCCTTAAAGTATATCAATGTTTGAAAGATGCAGATTACAGTTGTGTATAGTCTCATACAGGGCCATACAACCTTTTGGATGTTAATTTTCTTTCAAACAAGCAGGTTTTGAGAAGATTTTGTAGATTACTCGGGATTAATAACTTCATAGCATTTTAACAGGATCATAAAATATAGTACAATAAGAAAATCTACCCCTCCTGTACACTGCTTCCTGTTCTTTATCCTCCTCGTTCAGAGTCTGCAGTTTAATAGGATTAAAACTGTCCATGGAGGAGGAAAACAGATGGATGCAAAATCTGAAATACTGCTTTCCCCTAACTGAGCCTAACTTTGTCTTTAAATAATGGGGCAGATGCAGCTGACTGTACCCGGAGATATAGATTATTAAATTTACTTGCTCCTCACCGTTGGCACAGGGGCTTCCGAATCTGGAAGTCCTTGCTACGGAATCTGAGTAGGTTGGCATCTGGAACATGCACACTGCTCAAGACTTGTGTACTTAGTGTATGCAAATTCTGTACCACGTGCACAGAACCAATCCATTGGACGTCTCAGAGAGGGTGATGTTAGCACACAGAGCATGCCAATGTCACAAATTCCCAGCTGCTTTAGGAGGAACTCCTCCACTTCACCCAGCGATTGCTCCAGATCGGAGCTACAGGGGAGAGGATGGGGATAGCGGCACACATCCGGACCACTTTAAAACGCTAAAAGTGGCCAATATAAGCAGAGTCCCTATAAGGCTTACTTTATAGCCTAGAGCTAAGTGGGTTTTAAAAAAAATTAGACCCAGATTACTAGTGAATGTTTGGTGTAGCTGTACACAAGCCAATGTGTTACACCTAAGGCTAGGGTCAGACTAGCGCAGTTTTAACGTGCGTTTAGCCGCACGAAATCACGGCCGTACTAGCAGCAAATGACGTCCAATGCCGGGGAACATACGACGAACGGCCGCACGAAAGTTCGTCCGCGCAACGCAAGTGGCCAACGAACGCATTTTTTCGAGAACGTCAAACCGCTACTACTGACGTACAGAGTGCGCTGCGGCCGCATAGCGGCGTGTGTGCGTGATTAGGAGACGTCAGACGCTGCTAATGTCCGGCCAACATAACGTCCAGACTCAAAAAGTGTTTTATTGATGATCCGTACAAAATCACGGACGAAAAGGCGCATCGTATGACCGCTATCGCGTATTCCGGGGGAAAATACGTACGTTCGTTCGACCGAACTTTTTCACGGACGACGTGAAAAATGCGTTCGTCTGACCCTAGCCTTAACAAACTCATTGAAAGCAGATCAATAAACTCGTCAAAAGCACATTACACTACTTTGTTGTAAACAATAGAGGAACATTTTTTATAAAGTGCACTTAAAGCATGTTTTGACAAACCTATAGCCCAGGTGGCACATGGGCTCCAGAATTCTACTCTTGGCTCCTAAATCTATGGATTCCATACATAATATTTTAAACTTCCTGGCCAAGTTTACGCTTATAACGATATCTCATCAAGCAAGGGATATTGCCTTGGTCTTAAGACATGTCTTGAGATATTGCAATCTAAACTCACCTGGGTTCCAGCAGTGGGTGCTGCCATGCTTGTCGACCATGGCTTCAGTTTAAGTGGGCTATCAGTCAGCACTGCACAATTGGCTCCCAGGGGGTGACATTTGCACGCCATCTGACAAGACTAAGCAGATTTAAATTCAGGTGCACAGGAAGTGCGGAGTGCTGTTCTTCCACTCACAGCTCTCACCTCACACTGGAAGTGAGTGACAGCTAGACTTTGACATGGAAGAATACAAATTTCCCATTATCTGCTAGAATAACAACAGCAACAAACACAACAATCCTAATTATATAAAATGGAGTGATTCCCTGTCAAAGAGAGGCCAACTTATTTAGGGCATGACAAGGGCGCCTAAAGAAAAAAATAAATAAGCAGGTGTAATTAAAGCTGTATTAAAAAAAAAATCAGGCTTTATATTTTTCATACTTTAAGCGTAAACATAGAATCTTAAATAAAAACAGAATTACTGAAAGAAAAGCTTGTAAACCTAAGCAAACAGTAAAAGTGTGCGTGTGTGACAAAGATTTCTTCAAGTTGTGCTGTACATACAGAGCGAAAAAAAAAGCTTTATCAGCCTGAATTAATCAGATTTCATTTTACACATCTATTTAATGCAAATTAACATTATTCAAAACATTTACATATTTGACAGACAATGAAGGACTATAGCTATTAATATATTCATATAAAATGTATCTAAAAAAAAAAAGGAGAAACATTTTGAATTATATTGTAGCATTTACAGAGTTCTAAACCTTTTGGCATTGCGTTTCTATGCACATAGTTGGAAAACGGCATATACACAGGAGTAAAGACTGGAAAGCTGAGCATGAGTACACAAAGCATGTTCATTATAGGAGTATATATATAAGGTTTTATGTATACAGTTTTGACATTCCTTATTAAAACAAAAAAGGCATATACATGTATGGTTCACAGATCACTACTAGGTCAAACCTAATTGCAACCTGTCCAGTGTCCTCACGTTGGACTCATGAGCTGTAAATCAATTTAATCCTGCTTCTGTAAACATGGCTGTGGATGGGAGACGCACACGCAGGAATTCATTGTACCAGTGTGACATGCTGGCTTCATTGCCAGAACATCTGCCAACAGCGAGTGATTGAGAGAGTACTGCATTTGTGTTGGTTCAGGTTAACCACATTGAGTATGCAGTGCAGGAGACAGCTTACGCCAGATAAAAATACAAGAAAAAAAAAAAAAAGCAGGATCAGCTTAAAACCTAGGCAAAGTCATCGGTCATATGAAGCAGAACAAGACAAAGTTACACACAAAAACCAAAAAACTATTTGTCTTCATACTGGGACAGTGACTTATTTGTTTTAGGTGGCGATTACAACATATGATTGGCCGAATACAATGCATGGAGAATCCTGCATGCACAAGACTTTACAAACCCCCAACTAAATATCAGAATGTTCATACAAGTAAAGTATATTCTGATTTTAGGCACAACCACCCCCACGAAAACACACATAAAAAAGGTATATATTCAAAGAGCGCCATTTTTCATACCTTCACTGAAGCTACTCCGGTCTCTCAATTTCCATTTGCAACTACTGCAAACACTGGCGCTCTTTGAATAACCTTCCAGAGCAGGGGTGGGCAATTACAGCCCTCCAGAGGTTTTGAAACTACATTTCCCGTGATGCTAGGCTGTTCATTAGTTTCAAATCATCTGGAGGGCCGTAATTGCCCACCCGTGTTCGAGTAATAAACCAACCACTGGTAGTCTGTTTCAGCACTGGCCTGTGTACGGGCAGGTCGCAGATAATGCCTTTGGACAGTCAAAGTTCATTTCATCTGTTTTGCCACAGAAATGACAGACATTGCCTGTTCAGTAGTGATATAAATGGCAATGTAGCTTTGAACCCCTTTGTTAAAGCCATAAAAATGATAGAAAATACTGCGTGCCTACCAATATAAGACATTGTATACTTAACATGTTCATAAATACTATAACATTTAAATATAAAGTTACAAAAAACACCATTTTATATAACGGCACAATAACCCTGCATGTATATAAAAGAAAACCAGACAAAAAAAAAAGAAAAGCGAAAGATGGGCACTTTTCACCAATGACCTTTTATATTGATAAAACTCTGACATTTGGTTATATTACGCTTTGATCCCTTGACTGCACAAAAAAAAAAAAAAAAAAAAGGACGGAGGCCCCTACTTGCGGCAGACTTTTTGTTCGAAATCAAAACAGTTTCAGCAGAAGCTCATACGTTGCATTGATGATACCCCAGGATAAAATAGAGCGGTGATAATTCAAATGGGCACCACGGAAAAGATGAGTCAACTTGCCATCGCGCTCCGTCCATATTGTCGTGAGGACTTTCCCGAAAGACATATACTCGCCCCCAATCTGTGACTGCATGCGAGCTTTCACCACGTTAATAGGGAAAAACAAGAAACCCAGCATGGCCCCCAACAAGCCACCGCAAACAAAATCATTGATCAAGTTTGTGCTGTAGGACTTTGCTTCCGGCAGGCAGCGTTTGATTGGGTCACGGAGCCCAAAAAAAAAAGCATTACTGGGTCCGTTTCGGATCAATATGGGGACAAGTCCACGGTAATATTCTTGAATGCCATATGGCCTTAGCACTTTGAAGGCCTGAAAAGTGTTTGTAAAGCGGTCATGGTGCTTGTAATCCTGCAACAAAGTCTGCACTCTCTCGAAAGGCGTTAGAAGTGCTTCTGTGGTTCCAGCGAGGATTGCAGCTACACTACGTGTAACTAGCTCTGGGGAGTTAGTGTGCATGAGCAGAAGGCTTGAGAAATCCTCGTAAAGGCCAAACATCAAAGCCAGAGTAGTGGTTTTCTGCAAGAGCGGGGGGAGTATACCACGGTACAAGTTCCGTATTCCATCCTTTTGGATTTGTAGAATCGCTTCCCTGGTTCTCAGTCCATAAAGCTGCTGTCGAAAGAGCACTTTTTGTATCGGAAAGGTGATGGCGATGTTTGTGAACGCCGCGCAGTAGCCACACACGTAGTGTTTCCCAGAGCTAACCTTTACTCTACAATGCTTTAGTTCATGTTTTGGGTTGGTGAGGACAACGTCAGCTTTCCTTTTCTCGTGAGCATCTGTATCCATCATGAAGCCAAACAAAAACCTGTTGCCACTAAGGTACGAATTGGTTCACCTGCAATAGAGAAACATGTTGACAATTCAACACAAACCAAATATGCTTTGTAGAGGTCACATTTTAGTGAGAGAGAGGCAGTGGGGTTTTTGACAGCAGCAACACAAGATCATAAAGGGAGAAAAGTATGGGTCAGGGGTTTGGACTCACAGGTGGTAAGAATAGCACTGCTCATGGGATGGTTGTGTCACAAAATGTATAAAAGACAGAAGAAAAACAAAGTAACAATAACAAATGGAGTACCAGTAAATATATATATATATTGTATCGTAGTTTCTCAGAGTCTAAACTGCTGATACGAAACAATACCGTTCATGGTCTAGTAAACCGTGGCACCGTCGCCCATGACTGTTAATTATGAACTTTTGCTCTCAAAAAAAGGGAGAAAATAAAATAAATTTCATTATCAAAAAGGTAAGATGCTGCCAAGGTTTAAGATAACGAACACAAAGAAAAAATGTGCAAAAGTGTGAAATTAGAAAACCCACCGTTAAAAGTGAATTAAAACGCTGAATAAGGCTAGGGTCAGACGAAAGCATTTTTCCCCGCGAACGTGAAAAAGTGCGTCCAAACGCATTGACGTATTTTTTCACGGAATGCGCAAAAACGGTCAGACGACGCGCATTGTCGGTCGTGATTTTGTACGGATCGTCAATAAAACTCTTTTTGCGTCTGGACGTTATGTTGGCTGGACATTAGCAGCGTCTGACATCTCCTAATCACGCAAACACGCCACTATGCCGCAGCTGCGCACTCAGTAGGTCAGTACTAGCGGTTCAGCGTTCTCAAAAAAATGCATTCAAATTCCAATTGCGTTGCACGGCCGGACTTTTGTGCGGCCGTACTTCGTATATTGGCCGTCATTGCCCGTCATCTGCTGCTAGTGCGGCCGTAATTATGTGCGCCAGAACGCACGTTAAAAGTGCGCTGTTCTGACCCCAGCCTAAGCCGGCAGCAACAACTACTCTTCACCCCAAGATCAAATGATAATGCAATCACTCCTAATTACTGTAGATACTCGAGTATACCGCTAGATTTGTGTGACAAAAAGTTACCTTAAAATTGGAGGGGTCGCGCTATATCCGAGACCTTTACATTGCGTGTGAAAAAGTGTAAAAAAATCTTTTCTGACCTCTGACTCCAGCAGGCAGGCTCTTCCACTGCACCGTCCACCAAGTCAGCCCCACCCCGTTGTTGCTCCATCCTAACATCACTGCAGACACGTTGCACGAATGAGAGGAAAATTGCGTAGCGCCTCTGCAGTGATATAAGGAGCTCGTTCAGGGGTGCTGACTATCGGTAGACGATGCAGAGGATGAGCCTGTCTACTGGAGTCAGGTCAAAAAACAACACCTCCCGACGTGCTGGCTATTGGTGAATGATTCACTGCATTGGTCACCACACATCGGCAGCCATCTTATCACAAGTAAGGATACGGGTGGCCGGCAGCTTCATAATTAGTAACAACTACAATCATTGTAGAGCAGAGCACCCTGGCCTGAGGGGTAGCCTGACTGTTAAGTTCAAAATCCTTACCTACAAAACCCTCACTAACTCAGCTCCCCACTACCTGTCCTCACTAATCACCAAATACACCCCAGCCCGCTCCCTAAGGTCAAACAGTGACCTGCGCCTAGCTTCTCCCCGCATCACCTCTTCCCATGATAGACTGCAGGATTTCTCACGCGCAGCCCCCACGCTCTCCCTCGTACTGTCAGACTTTCCCCTAACTTCTCTTCCTTCAAACGCTCCCTTAAAAACGTTCCTATTTAGGGAAGCCTACCACCCAACTCACTGACGCAACCATCAATCACTCTCACCTTACAGTCCTCTCCTCCTGTTTCCAACCCCAACCCTCCCAGACTGAGTTCCTACGGGAATAGGGCCCTCATCTCCTCCTGTACTGTTTGTCAAATGTTGTTCAATGTACTGTAACCCTGTCTATACTGTGCCTATTGTACAGCGCTGCGGAATATGCTGGCACTTTATAAAGAATAATAATAATTAAGAGAAACTCGAAGGATTTTATTTGTTTACCGATACAGTATACTTTTATAAGTTTGCTCCTTGCGTTATATTCGAGTCTTGAGTATTCGCTCATTTCCATAATAAATCTCTATGCATCGCGTTATACTCGGGTCACGTTATACTCGAGTATCTACGGTACACAGAATAGATTGTTGTTGTTGTTGTTACAATTTGCACATACGTCTTCTGGAGAAATAGCATAAAATAAAATTTTAAAAAAATTGTTTATAATCAAAGTTTCTAAAGCAGCATGTGCAGCAACAAACAACTTGAAATGTTCAAGAATTAGGCCCACGTCGGACGAACTCAGTGATCACGTCTGTGTCACTGTCGCCGCAGTTTAACGTCCGTAGTAGCATAGAATCATGATCAATAGAGACCCACACACGAAGTGCGTCTGCACCGAACTGCGCACGCACAAAGCACATGCCAAACACGCAAGTTAGGCAATAACGTAAAACCGCTAGACGGACGCGCAGAGTGCGCCACATCCGTGTAGCGTTCTGTGTGAGTGAGGAGATGTCAGACGCAGCACATTTGCGACGTCCAGCACCTTGACGCACAAAATGGCTTTTCATATCCTTTTCAAATTTTATCTCCCATAATTCCCTTTTTCTACGTCCGTCAAGAAAAACGGACCGTGTGGTGTCTACGGTATCTTCCGTCAGTACGTCTATCCGTTGTGCACACACGCAGAGTGCGCTCAGACTGCGTTCGTCTGACATTAGCCTTAGTCCTCCCTATGTGCTACCACACCAGTTCTCACTGTTCTAGTATGATCAAATCATCCAGTGGCTTTAATAAGGGATTATTCATTCCAAAGTAACCCTGCATCATAACACCAGCTGGGTGACCGAAAAAGATGTACGCATTTCGCCTCCGCTAATCAAGGACTCCAGAGTGTTCCTGGAGGCAAAAAATGTGGTAGCACATAGGACTAATTCTTGAACAAGTCGATCAGTTTGTTACTGCACATACAGCTTTGGTGGTGTGGGGAGTAAACGTACCGCTTTAAGAGTGGCTTGGGAACAACTCAATGTCCTGGGTGGCCCAGCTAAGCACAGGCATGAATCCAATGGAAAGTCTGTAGTGAGAAATGAAAAGGAATCTCCACTTATGGTACTTGTCCATTCTGACAGAGCATGAGAGAATCTGCAGAAATGAAAAGCAGAAGCTTCCCAAATCCCAGTGTGCAATGATTTAATGGTGTGAATGCTGTATGGCCACGGTTACACAACACATATTCTCAGTAGTGCTCCTCAATTTGGATTTCAAGGCTCTTTTCAGGCTTCAATAGAACTTTTTTTTTTTTCTTAGGCATCCTATTCCTCCAAAGAGCCAAAATATGTCTTCTAGAAGCATATGACAAAAAGTCTGTGAATTCAATGGTATCATTGCATGGAGGATCTAACACTAACACACACACACACACGAAATCATAAAAAACAGTAAGAGTTAAGGTAAACAATACGCTTAAGCTCATCTGACATATTCAAAGTCTTATGACAAAATGTTGTACAAGCCAGAAATGAGTTTGAAGTGCTGTACAATACATTTGTGTAAAAGAGCACATCCACATAGTCTGCAGTGGTTTACAACTAGGAAGAAACAGACAAACGGCACTAGTATAAGTGCTCGGCCAGCGACCTGTGAGCTTACAATCTATAGGACATAATGGGCAGGGAAGTGTCAGGTCGATGGGGAGAGAAAGCATGAAAAACTTGACAGTGACAGAGTTCAAGTGTTAGAAGGGATAAGAAAAAAAAAAGGAAAAATAGGAGACCAGACCAGTTTAACATGTGGCTGGGATAGAAGACGAGAGAAGGGGAGGGGGTGGATTGGACACTGGACACCAAAAATAGAGGAATTTGAGCAGAACAGGGTTTGTAAACTTATACAAATACAGAGAAGAATGTAAGAGAAAATAGGAGGCTATGTGCAAAGCCATGGTGTACCTGAGCACAGGTTCTGGGTCATAGGGGTTGCACCGTGGATGATAGAGTGGATGGATGTGGTGAGATCGAAGGTTCGGGTGATATGGAGTGCAGTCAGAAGGAAGTGTTTTTAACATGTTCGGGAGTCTCTCCTCCTCTGGGTGCAGCTGACATTAGCAAATACGACTTGTTTCCTTCTAGAAGGACTGAATAGCGAGAGGCAGGATCAAATGAGGCCAAACCTGACGTGGAGGAAATGCCTGCTCCCTCACGTGTAGGACTGCTGTCTGGCGGAGAACATAACGCAGACTCATTGCTTAGTAAGCATTGCAGAAGTGCTGCAATCACAATATAGATAAAAAGGGATTAACAGCTGTACATTGCAATTTCCCTTTACATTTTGGACTAGATATTTAGCCAATAGTATTTGTAGCACGGTTTTACAATGTACGAAGCCCCAGGACTCAATGGTAAGCAACCCTCCTCTAGCATGACGTCAGGGAGACAAATCTATATTTTTTCTGAGTGAAAACAGAAAATCGTGATAGGCAAAGTTCAGCCGAAGGTGAAAATGCGTGTACGACTTGGCGCCATAAAAATCATGCGTTACACCAAACCAGTGTGACAGATTTATAGACGGGCAATAGACACATAAGGATACCGGTTACACTGACAGATAATGAGATTTGTGAAGGATCCTGCACAGCAAAGTATATGAAACATTATATAAACATAAAGTCACAATAAATTCCAACTCACATTTGAAAGGTAATGTTAAAAGAACATGTATAGCAAAGTAGGCTATATTGCTCTATATATTGCTCTATAAAAGAAAAACATAAAGACACAAAACGTAACTTATCTGATCATGCAAACCTTTTACAAGCATAGCCACGGGCCTGTAACAAGCAGCAGGTCACGTAGACTGACTGGGTAAGAGACACACTAGTATAATAAAAGCACAATAAAAATTGGTTTCTGGGGAAAAAAAAAAAAAAAAAAACACAAAACACAAAGCAAAATAAACTATTAATACATGTTGACGCAAACGCATTTATTTTTCTACATAACATAAAGATGGCATTTACATCCCACGGTGCCATCCAGAGCAGGGATCTGGCTACAGGAAGTAGCTGGTTGCTTGCCAAGGATGAATAAGTGGTCAGTTTGAAAGCGTATCCTCCTCCTAAAACTACATCAGCATGCAGTAGCATGGGACATTTTTGTCACTGACTGGACCAAAGCACAGGATGGCTGTCCAGTGGCTGCTGAGTGACACCCTTTTTTTGGGCAGAAATAACTAGAGGGAGGGGACAAGCTCCTGTGACCATAACCACTAAAAGTGAACCTGTTGTGCCCATGGGAAATTGGGCTCATTTAATAGGAAAACATTGCTAACACCTCCCTAACACATAAGGCTGGCTGTCCACTGGCACATAGTCGGGAGACCAACGCCATCGGCCGATCAGGATTATCCACTGGAAGCATCTGTTGACAACCCAGATCAACCGATGGACAGGCCGACGGGTGAAAAAAAAAAAAAAAAAAAAACACACCCCGCAGTCGGGCGAAAATAAAAAAAAAATCTGTCTTTGATGCTGAAACTCCATCACAGCGTTGCAAGGAATGCCCCTGTCCAGCGCAGCCGGCTCTTCATGAGAAAAAACTAAACACAAAACACACTCTCCACCAGGCGGGGGGGGGGGGGGGGGAAGAGAAGAGAGAGTGAGAGAAAAATGGGAGAATTAGGCTAATGTCAGACGAACGCAGTTACCACGTCCGTGTTGCCGCACAGTTTAACGTCTGTCATAGCATAGAATCATGATCAAGAGACTCACACACCGAACTGCGCACGCACAATGCACGTGGCAAATGGACGCAAGTTAGGCAAGAACTTAAAACCGCTAGACGGATGCGCAGAGTGCGCCACATCCGCGTAGCGTTCTGTGTGAGTGATGAGATGTCAGACGCAGAGCATTTGCGACGTCCAGCACCTTGACGCACAAAATGGCTTTTCATATTAAATTTCTTATAATTCCCTTTTTTCTACGTCTGTCAAATAAAAAAAATAGTAATAAACACTGCGTGGTGTTTACAGTATCTTCCGACAGTACGTCTGTCCGTTATGCACGCACGCAGAGTGCGCTGACTGCGGCTAATCCCCCCCCCCCGTAGCCTAGCAAGGGTTTTCTTTTCACTAGCCGCGCTGGACAGGGGCAGTCCTTGTAACGCTGAAGCCAGTTAAGATAAAAACAAAAAGAACCACCCGAACCTAAAAGTTCACCTCTTGGTGACGTTCTCCAACTTTTTCATGAAGCTTCGGCAACTAGGGATGCACGATGAGCTTGGCTGAAAATGACTTTCTATATATGACTAAATATACACATACTGTGTATACAGGTGTCTGGTGTGTGATATATATATATATATATGTTATTCAAACTGTAACAATTCAATGTTCTCGAACCCAGGACATACTTGAAAACGAGAGAAATCTCAATGTATCCTTCCTGGTAAAATACTTTATAAATAAAGAGATCCGAATGGCTGGAGAAAGGTAACTGAACACTGATTTTCAGCTTTCGGTTACCTTTCTTGGACATTCGGCTATCCAGAAAGTAGGCAATTCGCCAAATCCTGGCGAATTGCCTGCACATACGGTGCCTGTTCGGTCCCTGTTCGAGGGCAGTGAAATGCCCATGAAAAAGCACTGCTTCGGCTATTCAGAGAACACAAACCAGCAGTGAAAGGTTCTCGAAATGCCCTGCCATTCGGTGGTTTAATGCGACAGGTTTATTCAGGAGAATCCCATAGGCTTCAATGTTAAAAATATTCCCGTTTTAATTAAATATCTAATAAACCGTTCATTATAAAATTCTGCAGTAAAGAGTCTCTTTATAGATTTTTTAGGATATTTTAAGCATTGTTTTTTTTATTTTAAACTTTACTTATTTTTTCTGTAACAGCCCCCTTTATTATCATTCCCTGGACCTCATATGTAAATTTCAGACATTTTCGCTCAGTAGTTTCTTTGCAAACAGCGTTTCACTTTTCAAACATTCAAGCAAACTGTTTTCCTAATTTATTCACTGCCTTCTTCTGTGATCGGCTCCTGCTCGGGTTTTTCCAACGGGTTAATCCAGATGTTTTTACGGGTTTTCGGAGGGTGTTCGGCATCTTTTCCCTGCACTTCGACAGCCCCGTGGTGCTTGCTGAATACACCGCAGGGTGGCTGAAATGGGAACGCCGATTTGCACAGAATTGAAGAGAACGAAAAGTCACCGAACGTGCAGTGACTTTTCGATTCTCTTTGAATAACCCTAATAATCTCCGAAATTAAAATTTTGGAACGAAACCGGAAATGACTTTTTCCCCTACAAATTTAAGAGATAGTTTTTTGTATAAATGTATTAATACTAGACTTTATTAAAAGATCATGAATTTAAATTAATCCCCATTAAAAGGTTTACGATATTTGTGTCCTATTTTGGTGGAGTTATTTTGCATCTAGTGCATACATTCATGTGTAAAATTTTTGGACACACACATTTTATAGTCGCAGAAAACATTTACATATCCCAGCAATTCAGAGAACTCTGCAACTATAAAGTTTATTATTTGTTGTGTAGAGGCTTTTAACCTAATTTTTTTGCCCTCCAACACAACTTATACTCGAGTATCTACGGTACTCATTTAACGCGACCCGAGTATAACGCGAGGGGTAGAGATTCATTATGGAAATAAGAATATTACTCAAGACTCGAATATAACGCTAGGAGCAAAATTATGAAAGTATAAATTTTCCAAAAACACAACAAAAGTCTGTTAAGTTACTGTTGTTCCATGGTTTCATTTCATGTTCATTCCACCCCACTCTCACCCTCATTCCTCCAATGGTTGTTAGAGAGCAGGGGTGCAGAGTGAGAGGTAATGCATTATTGTGGCTATTTTAGAATGGTGATAGATGTAATTGAGCGTTTTGATTGCTTGGAATATATTTCTCTGATAAAGTTCTGCACATGAAACTAAATAAATAAAATCCATAAGCGCAGGTATGGCATAAGGGCACATTTTTTAGATTTAATAAGAGATATAGATATATAGATATATATCTATATATCTCTTTTTATTAGGAACCTATGCATATACTCATGCAGTACAAAAAGACACATTTTGAAATTGATAAAAGCTTGCTTTACCTTGAAAAATTAATATTGTTTATATGAAGCAGAGTATATGATAAATTGTGATACAGAAATTATTTATTAAAAAGGGGTTAATGTTACTGTTTTTTATTGCAAAGGTTAATGTAGGTTTTTTGATTGAAGGGTTAATAGAGGGCTGAATAGTATTGGAGATGTTTTGTACAGGGGTACTTGAGGGCTGCAGTCATTAAGGGTTAATGGTTAAAGTCAGGGCTGCAGGGTTAAATTGGGATTCCAGAGCGTGCACGTGTCAGACAGCTCCTGGAAGCAATCAGATCTTCACTCCCTCACAGCTGTCCCGTGTATAACACGACCCCTACAGTTTTAAGCTTGATTTATTGCAAAAAAAACTCACGGTATACACGAGTATCTACGGTAGATATTATCTATCATCTATAATGGCTCAGATGGAGCCTAAACATCAGTCTGTTTCTCTTAATCTATTTGTTTTTCTGCACGATTGAAAAATGAATGTGTATACGTTCCATTAACTTTTTGGAGACATGGATGTAAGCTCCCGTATTAACCCCCCCCCCCTTGCCCTCGGAGCAGACACCTCTGGCAGGAAGTCAGTGATAAATCACTTGTTCCATGTCGCGGAGAGGCCAGAGGTTACTGCTTGCCCTGATGGTGTGTATCATGCAGTTAACCCTTTGTGTGCAGAAATAAATATGTAGCAGCTGCTGCCTCTTCCCAATTACAATTATCTCCAGCTAAGCAGCATTGAAAGAGTGCTCGCTCAGTGTTAGCTGGGATCATTAATTTTCAGCTGACTTTGTCAGCTGTTGTTTTGCTTTCGGGCCTAAACCGATAACCCCATTATTGGCACAATCTATCGGTAGCCGAAATTCCGGTGCATCCCTGTCGGCAACTCCATCTTCCGAGCACTATGGTGCCCATCCTGTGAATACTGAATTCACCGGTCTGGGAAATGGAATCGCCGAAGTGAAGAGTGCTGAAATTTCGGTGCTTGGGTCTAGACCCTATAGGGAATTTCATTTTTTTCCTGCCCAAACACCTCTTCCTGCTGGGAGGCATACTATGCCGTCCCCACAGCAGGTGGGCCCTTGAAGCACCATAGCACGCCTCACTAGCTTTAATGGGCCTCTCTGCTCCCCCCACCAGTTGACGCACACCATTGGCTGCCACAAAACGCGGCCAGCTGAAGAGGCCTGGCAGAATGCTGTTAGCGCATTCTGAGGTCTGATGTGCATGCGTGGGCAGTGGGTAACTGGGTGTCATACAGTTCATTATTAACAGAACTTGGACAGGCTTCCGGCAAAATCCTAAATTATTTATTTCATGGAAAGCGTCACGACAGTAAATAAAAGTATCAGTGAGTACCTGAAACAAAGTATTGGTACTCGTAACCTCCGCAAACAAAATGGTATTGTGCATCCCTACTTAATACTAACCCTAAACGCTAACAACTGTTTGCAGCATACTCCCAACACAAAAATGGGATTTGTGGATATGTTACCTTCAATAACCACATGCATATCACTGAAAGTAGAGCAGGCATTGATCTGAGCCGCTAGAGCACCTGTAATCACAGGGAAAGCGCTACATAAAAGTGTTATTTTAGTCGGCGTTTCTGGCCAAAGGCTAAAAATAAAACATCAGTTAAGGAGCAATCTAGGTTAAAGCTTTCAAACGTTTGCAGAAAGTAACAAGTGGGAACAAAACCTGCATGATCTGCGTGCAACCAAAACACAGACTGTTGACAGTAAATGCAATAATCATATCATGTCAAATCCCATCACTACATTAGACATTACAGCCTATCGTGTGGTTGAGCCCTCTGGATCTATTCATTTAAAGTATTTTACCAGGAAGGATACTTTGAGATTTCTCTGGTTTTCAAGTATTGGTTCTCAAAGCTATGGACAAGGACCAATATTTGTGTATGCAGTAAACTCCAGGCCTATTTATCCCTAGTGAATGCAGCGCAATGACCAATTTTTAATAATAGAGTGACATGCTACAAAGAAACTTCACTAGAGTCATCCTGGCATCAAAGTCTACAGCCGGAATTGCAAACTCTGCCCCCCCCCCCAGATGTTCATTGTCTACAATTCCCAGAATTCTTTAAAACCAATAAACGGTCAGAGAACCATAGGAGCTGTAGTTCAGAAAGAGTGTGTTGAGAGCGGGAGGGATGATTTTCTAGATTACATCACCATGAAGGTTGAGGGAAATTCTAGGAACCTGCGCGTCAGCTGACAGGTCCTGCAGGCACAGACTAAAAGAAAACCGATTCCTTGATTTTCATAAAAGCATGATCAACCTTAAACTTTATTTAAAAGGGAGAAAAACCACTGAGCATTAATCAACATATATGAAAACGTTGACTTAAAACAGAGCCTCATGGGACATGTAGTTATGAAAGTTAATGGCACCAAGTTTAACCATCACTGATCTACTGTGGCCAAAAGTGAGCCCAGCCCCGGCTCTGGATACACTCATCTCCCCTGGGCCAGTGGCCAGCTGAAGAAGACTACAAATCTCGGCATTCCCGGGAAGCGAGTGATGGGAAAGCTCAAATGGCAATTTCATTTCAGGTTCAAACTGCCTGTGTCATAGAAATGTGGACTTCGATCCCAAGTTTGATTTAATTTTGCAAAGCACAATGTGCCGATGTGACAATAGCATTTTTATTATTATGCTCTTTAAAAAGAGATAATTTAAGACCCAAAACAACGTTACATTTTTTAATTCAGATATTTTGGCCTAAAACTTGCAATTCTCCAATTACTCACTGGTTGGTGAATAACTGGCCATTCGGGATAACGTTCTCACCTTTCCAGGTTCAGGTACGTGCGCCGCTCGCTCTGACATGCTTGCAGTTGCAAAAACAGAGCAATCAGGGTTCAATGAACCATTGTAAAATACAGCGTGACGGTTGTAAAGATAACGTCTAGGAAGAGCCGGTGTTCATTCCTAAAGTGCAAACTTATTGCATCACTCTACAAAGATTTGTCAGCACTCGTACAGTAACATAAAGCAGCCGTCTCAAATGCTGGCCCATATATCTCCTAGAGTCCTCTAACCCATCTGTTACACTCAAAGGAGTCTAGGAATTGCAGGCCACCAAATGAGAGAAGCAGCTGATGGATCAGGTCTGTTTACCGCTCCAACTCAATGTCCTGTGCAGGCGCTACGACAGATCGCACGCAATGGACGATACTGGTCATATATCACTGTCAGACGACAGCTGACATCGGTTGTCCATGGTTGCTGGCAGTGGATGACCCTAGTCTGACCTGGTTGCACGACCCTAGTCTGACCTGGTTGGACGACCCTAGTCTGACCTGGTTGGACGACCCTAGTCTGACCTGGTTGGACGACCCTAGTCTGACCTGGTTGGACGACCCTAGTCTGACCTGGTTGGACGACCCTAGTCTGACCTGGTTGGACGACCAACGTCGTCCATAGTCTGACAAAAAAGGTTGGTCGTCCAACTACGAATGAAGTGGATGGCCAGCCTAAAAGGAAGAGTCTGTGGGTTTCTCCCTCCTGACAAACACATGCACTTTATTTACCAGCTCAATGCCCGTATTGGGCGCCTGATTGTGCGTGCAGCATTATTACATGGATCACACGGTTCCTGTGGTATTTCAGGATGGGTATTTGTCTTTGGAAATATTTAAACAGTAAATCAAAAAGGTGTTTAGGACAGGAGGGAGAAGTCTGCGGACACCATTAAACCACAACAGCTTATTAGAAGCTGGAAATAAACACAAATTAAAGTTAAAAAAAAGTTGTAGATGAAGAGCAGAGCCATGCCAGTCAGTGCCAGCCTGGCACAGCAACAGGGCAGCGCCTCTATCCCCTGCAGGCTGTGTATGGAGAGCTGGGCCATCAGTGTGCTCTGAGCATTACCTGGCCAGGTGCTGGGCACTGAGCCTTGCTAACACGTGCCAGGCTGGCAGTTTAGAGGGCAGCGGTCCGCGGTATTCCCACGGCCAGGTTGTAGTAGTCGGTACAGAGCTTTATTCAGCTCTCCCCATCCTACAGCAAGGTATTTTAATGCCAGATGCTGCTCTCACTCCCGCCCCCGTCTGAGCTCTGTACTGTGTGCCCTTCACGGACAGCGAGCCCCAGCCCCTCTCTTCGGTTGCAGGCGGGACCCGCCCTTGGCACTCACCCTCCATTCACACCGGTCTCCTCTCTCTCTCCCAGTGACAGCTCTGTGGTGGGAGGGCTAGAAAGATTTACTTCCGGCCATCTGCCTTGGAGCTGGTTCCGCCAATCAACGCCACAGCAGCGACGACAGACAGCACATGCGCATCTCAGCGAGTTCATTGTCACCTTCATCCGTGGCCACCACCAAAGCTCAGTGCGCATGCGTATGATAGGGGCGAGCAAATGTGTGGAAGCTGGGTCGAGGCGAGTGCCCGCCCCCTAGCTGCGGGAAGGTGGTAATGCGTTTATTCAGGAAGGTTGTGTTCAGTCATGTGATACATGTGTTTTGCAGGATTTAAAAAAAGAAAAGATTGCAGTGATAGTGCAACATGTGTGTATTAACCATTCAATAAATATAAGATGCATGTATACTGTTATAAGGGGATTTTTATTTACAAGTTTCCAGTGAATCACCTAGGGCCCTATTCCATGGTGGACGTTAAGCTAAAGGGGTTATTCAAAGAGCAGTGAAATTTTGACAATTCAGTTCACCGTCCCACAGGGTTCCCCTAGGCTAGTGTGCCAAATGAATCGGCAGAACGCCACCGATAAACCTGCTGAATGTAGAACGCAGCTGCAAACCGCTGAATGTTGTTGATAAACCGCCGAGCGCAGCCGTTGATCTGCCAAACAGACCACCAAACACCGCCGAAAAAAGCGGACCAGCCACCGAAAAGGAGTAAAAAAAACACGCAATTTTTAAAAGGCATTCTTAAAGAAGAATAATGCATGAAAATGCATGGAAATAATAAATAAGGTCCTATGAATAACAATAAAAAGATCTGTTACAGAATTAAAAAACCCACCATTAACCCCTTAAGGACCACTACATAAGATGCCCTGGGGAAAATCTCCTTAAGGACCAAGGACATATGGTTCATGGTTCTTTAACCCCCGCTCCCTCCCTATACTCACCTCTCTGGCCGGGCTCCCACGGTGGATTGGCAAGCTTGAGGCCTGCCCCACGTGTTTATGGGGCTTGGCCGTCGCAATGACATCATAGCCGGGCACCCCCGGTGCCTGCGGTGATTAATGTGATAGGGGAGGGGGGCTGCTTTGGAGCCCTCTCCCTCCCTAATGGCGCAACATAAAAAAAACAAAGAGTGGCACCACTGAACAGGGCAGAGTCTCTTTAGCCCCTTAGGCACTGGATCGAGATTTGCACCCAGAAGTGGCTGACATCTTGGATGTCAGCCAAGCCTCCGGATCACCCCCCACCCACTGACACCGTCGCCATATGTGCGATGATGTCAGTGGGCCAGTTAACCCCTAGTTGCCAAGTAGAGTTAGGGGGATCCTTTGGATCAGCTCAGACCCGATCAGTTTTTTGTATGGGGGGGGTATAGCTTCAGTTGACTTTAAACATAATGAGCATAAATGAGCTCAGCGCACAGAGGTGAAATGGCTCAGCAGTGAAGGGGTAAAAAAAGCTAAACCATGTAAAAATTGGGTATTTCTAATCTCAGGAAAAAAATTCAAAACTATTTAGATTTTGGGGATTAACTTTTGTAAAAGTGTGTTTTTTTCCTTTTTTCATAATTATTTTTTTTATAGTAAATTATCGGATATGATGGAAATAATGGTATCTTTAGAAAGTCCATTTAATGGCGAGAAAAACGGTATATAATATGTGTGGGTTCCATAAACGAGTAAGAGGAAAATCAGACCAAAACACAAACAGCGCAGAAATGAAAAAACAGCAGCGGGCACTTTCAGACTGACAATCGTAAAACCGCCTGCTCACTATGGGGTTAAAAAAGAAAATTGGAATCAAAAATTACCCAGAAAAAAATCCAGAAAAATGCCTAAAATTTCTAAAAAATTAATTAATAAAAAGACTTTTTGCTGTAAATGAAAAGAATAAACTGTTGAATAAAAAATTAATAAAACCGTGAATTTTATTTTACATCGAAGCCTATGGGCGTTGTCTGTTTTAGGCTAGGGTCAGACTAACGCATTTTTCACGTTGTCCGTGAAAAAGTGCGTTCGAACGAATGGACGTATTTTTTCACGGAATACGCGATAGCGGTCATACGATGTGCATTTGCGTCCGTGATTTTGTACGGATCATCAATAAAACCCTTTTTGCGTCTGGACGTTCTGTTGGCAGCGTCTGACGTCTCCTAATCACGCACACATGCCGCTAGCGGACGCAGCGCACTCTGTACGTCAGTACTAGCGGTATCACGTTCTTGAAAAAAATGCGTTTGTGTGCCGCTTGCGTTGCACGGCCGCAGTTTCGTGTGGTCGTACTTCGTACATTGCCTGTCATTGGCCGTCATTTGCTGCTACTACGGCCGTGATAAAGTGCAGCTGCACGCACGTTCGCACTGCGTTCGTCTGACCCCAGTCTAAGGCCCCGTTCACACTGTGCGATTTGAAAATCGCGTGACTTTCCGCGCGATTTTCATATTCGCGACATGGTGCGATAATGTTGCGCGACATCACTGTTTTGTGCGATTTTTGCAAAGCACCACCAATACAAATCACAAAATCGCAGATAGCAAATCGGAAAAAAAGGGTCATGTACCTGCGACATGCGACGTCGCGCGACAAGATGTGAACAGCTCCATTGAAATGCATTGGAGAAGCCACACAGCGCAACGTCGCGGCAAAATCCGCGCGATAAATCGCACAGTGTGAACAGGGCCTAAAGCTGTCGAACGAAAGCATCTGGGCATGTCGCCAACTTTTCGCTGCTGTTCAGCCTTCTCTGAATAGATTAACCATTACTTTTCTATAGGGAATTACACTGAGGCCAAATTGCACCTTATTTCGCTGGTAATTCGCCAATATTTGGCGAATTGCCAACTCTCTGAATAGCCAAATTGCCACGACATTGCAGCTTATGGGGAAATTCACCGTTCCCTGCAATTCAGTGGCAAATTTGACAGTCGTTGAATAACCCCTTAAGTGCTTGAGCCATACAACACGACGGCTCAAGGATTTGCTTAATTTTAACTCCTCCTATTTGAAACCAAGACGCAAGCTCTGTGTCGCACATCACATCTGCTTACCATACATTAATGTCTCCTTTAGGCTGGGGTCAGACGAGCGTAGTGTTCACGTCCGTGATTGCGCCTAAAAGTACGTCCGTGATAGCATGACAGAAAGCCCATTGGAGCCTGACACATGAAGTACGTCCGCACTGAACTGCGGACGCACAACGGCCGCGGCCCACGGACGCAAGGCAGGCAAGAACGTACAACTCCTAGAACGGCCGCACAAAGTGCGCTGCGTCCGCATAGCTTTGTGTGTGAGTGATGGAACGTGGTCAGACAGACTGCATTTATACGTCCAGCATTTTTCACAGACAAAATGGTTTTGCTTTTTAATTTATTTTCCCTCCTACATCCGTCAAAATATACGTCAGTGAAAAAAACGGACTGTGTGGCCACTACTGTGTCTTCCGTACTGACGTACGTCCGTGTGCACGGACGTACAGTCCGTAGAAATCACGCTCGTCTGACCCTAGCCTTACTTTGGGAGACATTAATGAGCCCATTCTCCATCTGCGCCTGCCATTATTAACAGGGTTATTCAAAGAGATCCGAATGGCTGGAGAAAGGTGACCAAACGCTGAAAATCAGCGTTCGGTTACATTTCTTGGCCATTAGGCTATCCAGAGAGCAGGCAATTTGCCAAATCCTGGCGAATTGCCTGCACATACGGTGCCTGTTCGGTGCTTGTTCGAGGGCAGTGAAATCCCCATGAAAAGCACTGCTTCGGCTATTCAGAGAACACAAACCAGCAAAGGTTCCCGAATTGCCCTGCCATTCGGTGGTTTCATTCGACAGGTTTATTCAGTATCCCATAGGCTTCAATGTTAAAAATATTCCCGTTTTAATTCAATATCTAATAAACCGTTCATTATAAAATTCTGCAGTAAAGAGTCTCTTTATTTATAGATTTTTTTAGGAAATTTTAAGCATTTTTCTGGATTTTTGTTTTTTAAAAAGTGCGTTTTTTTTTAAGTTTACTTATTTTTTCTGTAACAGCCCTTTTTATTATCATTATTTGGACCTCATATGTAAATTTCAGACAGTAATTTCGCTCAGCAGTTTCTTTGCAAACAGTGTTTCACTTTTCAAACATTCATGCAAACTGTTTTGCTAATTTATTCACTTCATTTGTCTGCGGTGTCGGGTTTTTCCAGCGGTTGCTCTGTGTGCGATTGGCTCCTGCTTGGGTTTTTCCGGCGTCTTAATCCAGATGTTTTTGCGGGTTTCGGCGTGCATTCGCCGGGTTTTTGCAGTGACTTTTCATTGAGTTTGCGGCAGCTTTTCCCTGCGCTTCGACGGCCTGTGGTCAGGGCCGGTGAAAAGTCTTTTGGCACCCTAGGCAAAAACTTATTTTGGTGCCCCCCCCACCATCACCACGCCAGCCCATTCACGTAATGTGCGGTGTGTATGAGAATATAGCAGAATCCACAGCAATAAAACTCACAGTAATGTACAGTGTATGAGCATATCACAGAATCCACAGCAATAAAACTTACGCTCATACACACTGCACATTACTATGAGCTTTATTGCTGTGCAGCTCTGCGATACGCTCATACACACCACACATTGCTGTGAGTTTTATTGCTGTGGCGCTCTGTGATACGCTCATACACACTGCACATTCCTGTATCACAGAGCGCCACAAAAATAAAACTCACATTAATGTGCGGTGTGTAGGAATTGTCTGTGTGTGAGGTCTGTGGGTGCCTGTATGTGATGTGAGTCACACTTCAACCTAAAAGAGGAAAAAAACAATGTGTTGGACAGTGGAGAGTTAGAAAAGTGGAGAGAGAGGAGTGAGGGAAGGAGGGGGGGTGTGAAGGAGAGAGGGAAGGAGGGGGGTGTGAAGGGAGAGGGAAGGAGGGGGGTGTGAAAGGAGGGAGGGGGGGGAAGGAGAGAAGGGGGGGTGTGGGTGAAGGGAAGGGAAGGGGGGGTGTGAAGGAGAGAGGGAAGGGGGGTGTGAAGGAGAGAGGGAAGGGGGTGTGAAGGAGAGAGGGAAGGGGGGTGTGAAGGAGAGAGGGAAGGGGGGTGTGAAGGAGAGAGGGAAGGGGGGTGTGAAGGAGAGAGGGAAGGGGTGGTGAAGGAGAGAGGAAGGGGGGGGTGAAGGAGAAGAGGAAGGGGGGGTGAAGGAGAGAGGGAAGGGGGGTGTAAGGAGAGAGGGAAGGGGGGTGAAGGAGAGAAGGAAGGGGGAGAGAGGTGCGAAGGGGGGGGAAGGAGAGAGGGAAGGGGGGGTGAAGGAGAGAGGGAAGGGGGTGTGAAGGAGAGAGGGAAGGGGGGTGTGAAGGAGAGAGGGAAGGGGGTGTGTGAAGGAGAGAGGGAAGGGGTGGTGAAGGAGAGAGGGAAGGGGTGGTGAAGGAGAGAGGGAAGGGGTGGTGAAGGAGAGAGGGAGGGGGGTGAAGGAGAGAGGGAAGGGGGGTGAAGGAAAGAGAAGAGGGAAGGGGGGTTAAGGAGAGAGGGAAGGGGGTGAAGGAGAGAGGGAAGGGGGAGAGGTGCGAAAGGGGGGTGAAGGAGAGAGGGAAGGGGGTGGTGAAGGAAGAAAGGGAAGAAAGGGAAAGGAAAGGAGGAAGGGGGGTTGTGATAGAGAGAGAGGAAGGGGGTGTGTGAAGGAGAGAGGGAAGGGGCTGAAGGAGAGAGGGAAGGGGTGGTGAAGGAGAGAGGGAAGGGGTGGTGAAGGAGAGAGGGAAGGGGGTGAAGGAGAGAGGGAAGGGGGTGAAGGAGAGAGGGAAGAGGGGTGAAGGAGAGAGGGAAGGGGTGAAGAAGAGAGAGAAGGGGGTGAAGAAGAGAGGGAAGGGGTGAAGAAGAAGAGAAGGGGGTGAAGAAGAGAGGGAAGGGGGTGAAGTAGAGAGGGAAGGGGTGAAGTAGAGAGGGAAGGGTGGTGAAGTAGAGAGGGAAGGGGTGGTGAAGGAGAGAGGGAAGGGGTGGTGAAGGAGAGAGGGAAGGGGTGGTGAAGGAGAGAGGGAAGGGGTGGTGAAGGAGAGAGGGAAGGGGGATGAAGGAAAGAGGGAAGGGGTGGTGAAGGAGAGAGGGAGGGGGCTGAAGGAGAGAGGGGAGGGGGAGAGGTGCGGGAGGGGGGTGAAGGAGAAAGGGAGGGGGTGAAGGAGAGAGGGAAGGGGAGGTGAAGGAGAAAGGGAAGGGGAGGTGAAGGAGAAAGGGAAGGGGGTGAAGGAGAGAGGGAAGGTGGGTGAAGGAGAGACGGAAGGTGGGGTGAAGGAGAGAGGGAAGGGGGGTGGAGGAGCGAGGGAAGGTGGGTGAAGGAGAGAGGGAAGGTGGGGTGAAGGAAGAGAGAGAGAAGGGGGGTGTGAAGGAGAGAGGGAAGGGGGGGTTAAGGAGAGAGGGAAGGGAGGGTGAAGGAGAGAGGGAAGGGGAGAGGGTGCGGAAGGGGGGTGAAAGAGAGAGGGAAGGGGGTGAAAGAGAGAGGGAAGGGGGTGAAGGAGAGAGGGAAGGGGGTGTGAAGGAGAGAGGGAAGGAGGTGTGAAGGAGAGAGGGAGGGGGTGTGAAGGAGAGAGGAAGGGGGTGTGAAGGAGAGAGGGAAAGGGGGTGAAGGAGAGAGGGAAGGGGGTGAAGGAGAAGAGGGAAGGGGGGGTGAAGGAGAGAGGGAAGGGGGGGTGAAGGAGAGAGGAAAGGGGGTGAAGGAGAAGAGGGAAGGGGGGGTGAAGGAGAGAGGGAATGGGGGTGAGGGAAAGGGGGGGGTGAAAGGAGAAAGGGAAGGGGGTGAAAGGGGAAGGGGGGTGAAGGAGAAAGGGAAGGGGGTGAAGGAGAGAGGGAAGGGAGGTGAAGGAGAAAGGGAAGGGAGGTGAAGGAGAAAGGGAAGGGGGGGTGAAGGAAAGAGGGAAGGGGGTGAAGGGGAGAGGGAAGGTGGGTGAAGGAGAGAGGGAAGGGGGTGAAGGAGAGAGGTGAAGGGGGGTGAAGGAGAGAGGGAAGGTGGGGTGAAGGAGAGAGGGAAGGGGGGTGAAGGAGAGAGGGAAGGTGGGGTGGAAGGAGAGAGGGGGAAGGAAGGGTTAAGGAGAGAGGGAAGGGGGGTGGAAGGAGAGAGGGAAGGGGGAGAAGGTGCGAAGGGGGGTGAAGGAGAGGGAAGGGGGTGGGAAGAGAGGGAAGGGGGTGAAGGAGAGAGGGAAGGGGGGTGAAGGAGAGAGGGAAGGGGAGGTGAAGGAGAAAGGGAGGGGGTG